>JAPWDM010000006.1:6926048-7060417 GCA_035578155.1 Brachynemurus nebulosus | reverse complement strand
GAAAAAATATTCTTGGAGATAGCATAGGCTTCCGGTTACTCAATTCGATTGGAAATTGGTTTACACATTTTGAATATGTTCATAAAAACATTTGTGATTGCTTAGTTTTTGAAAAAAAAAATGGTCGAACTCAAATCTTCAAATTCCGCAATCTCCAGAACACTTTGGGTGAAAAAAATTTGGGTGATTGTACCTATAGCTACAAGGTGATGAAAAAAAAATATTGAAAAATTAAACAATTTTTTTTTTTTGGGGAGGGGGGGGGTTATAATTTTTTTTTTGAAGTGATAACTTTTTTCTGAGGTACACTATAGAGGTATCTAAAATATAAAAATTCCAGCCAAATCCGTCAAGCCACTAAAAAGTTATAAATTTTTTGTGATTTTCAAAAAATAATTTTTTACCCCCCAAAGGGGTGAGTTTTTAAGGGTTGAAACTCAGTAAATTGTAATCTTATATCGAAAGCAGTTAGCAGAAAAAAAAAACCAACACAATTCGTGCGGGGGCATTTCTACCATGCTTATCCGCCAATAGCCTTTATATATATATATATATATATATATATATATATATATATATATATATATATATATATATATATATGTATTTATATATATATATATATTTGTATTTATATATATATATATACATATATATATATATATATATATATATATATATATTATATATATATATATATATATATATATATCTCCGCACGATAACTCTCGAACGAATTATCCAATTTTTACGAAACTTGGTGAGAACATTGGAAGTCCCAAACCCTTGGATGAGTTCGTCAGCCAGACACGTCGGATGCCAGGAACATGGTTTTTGTTCTAGCAAAAAATTAGTTTTTTGCCAAAATTTCCACTTATTCAAAAATTTTTGCGAAATTTTTTTTACACCACTTAAAAGAGAAGAAAAAATTACATAAAATACCCCTGTCGCAGCATCCTGCATAACATAGCGAATTTCCATTTACAAAGGACGCTTTTCTTGGAAACTAGTTGATATAGAGTAATTGTAAATAAAAAATACCCCTGTCGCAGCATCCTGCATTTATAACATAGCGAATTTCCATTTACAAAAGTACGTTTTTCTCGGAAACTAGTTGATATAGAGTAATTGTAAATAAAAAAAAAAACCTTCTTTATGTGATTTTTCCGCCTCATTCCGTCAAATTTTTTTCACGAAAAATGTCCAAAACCCCGTAAACGTTTTCACGAAGTTTCTTAAAAATAAGATGTTTCGTTCTTGAGATATCGTGCGGACACATTTATATATATGTTTACTAAGTGTTCGCACGATAGCTCAAGAACGAAACATCTTATTTTTAAGAAATTTCGTGAAAACGTTTACGGGGTTTTGGACATTTTTCGTGAAAAAAATTTGGAGGAATGAGGCGGAAAAATCACATAAAGAGGGTTTTTTTATTTACAATTACTCTATATCAACTAGTTTCCGAGAAAAACGTACTTTTGTAAATGGAAATTCGCTATGTTATGCAGGATGCTGCGACAGGGGTATTATGTTTTTATTGGATGATTTGAAATGAAATGACCCTTCTGTTATCCTTTGTCTACATAATAAGTTTAAATTAATTTATAAATTCATAAGTGCTGTGGTCTATAAATTAAACCACTGACTGGTGCCATTCTATAAATTAAGTTTGCTGATTGGTTTAAAAGTGGCAGCAAAATAATTTTTTAGTCCCTTGGGACTAAAAGTGGCACTTTACTCCCTGTTATGAGGGACTAACTCATGTCTTTTAGTCCCGGAATTGCAAAAAAACATTTCAGTCCCTTTTTGGCAATCCTGGCAGAACTAAAACACTTTTGTAAATTTTTTATTGTTAAAATCGAAACTTTCTTTTGAAAACTGTTACAATTACTATATTTTACATTAAAATGTTGACACAGTCCCTCTAGTTACCGCCCCTAGACTTAATGCTAGAAAATTGAGAAAAAACAGGTCAATTATATTTTTTACGGAGATTTTATTTCTTACGATTGAGTTACAAAAATCAAAAGGATATTTTAAACATATGCATTCGCTGTGAGCTTTTGCCTGGAGGGGATACAAAAATCGACTACAGCACTCAAGGTGAACAAATATATCAGTTTACCAGGACGGCATTTGTACATAATTTTAATATTTTCTTTAAGAAAAATATTTTTTTTAAATACTTGTTTGATTTTTTCAAGGCGAGTACTTATTACGATTTCTACTTACCTGATTCTACAAAACAATAAAAAAAATCATTTGTAGCACTACTGTCAAACGTCATTTTATTTTGAAATTTTCAAAAAAAATAACATACATCTTATATATGATTTTTCTGGGTTAATTATTGAAATATATTATATTTTCAGATATTTTTGAGGTAAAATGAGCAGATATATGCCTTTCCTTAAATAAATTTCAGTTTTTCAATGTATTTTCCATACATTTTAAGATAGTACGATGTCCTGATAAATTGTAAATATTAAATAATCATTTGATATACGCGGCTATACTTTTAGCTCGAAGCAAATTAGACGACGAAGATTTTCTGCCGTAAAGAATAAAATTCTAAAAGAAAATAATAAATTAGTGAAAAAAATAAAATAATTTACCCTGAAATTACCTTTCGAATATAATTGTTGTAAGTACTTATGTAAACTGTAAAAATTTTATTACAATTTTTTCGAAAAACTGTAACTTAACGTAATTTAACTTTTTTTAAAATGATTCGCGTTAAAATTTTGTAATATTTCCACAACTAAATGACAGAATATGTCAAAATAATTTTTTTTAACAAAAAAAAAAAAAAAAAGAATATACAAAATTATTTAAGATAAGAATGCTATGTTTATACGTTCCAATCATAACTGTATTATCAATCAGGCAGAAATTTACGTAAAAATATTATTGTTTCAATATTTCTACGTAATTTCTATGCGATTGTAGCAAACTCTTATTAATTTTAGTAAGATATAAACATAATCTAAATTCTGACCATATCACATAAAACAAATTTTCTTGAAAATTTTTCTAAAAAAGATGGTATCGATAGATTATAAAACTTATTCAACGAGAGAAATAGAATATAACTGAATCGTTACATTGGATTAAAAAAAATCATGACACGTCACCTGTAAACCCGTTTTTTTCAAAAGTAGCTTCGCAAAACATGAGACAGAAAAAAAAGACTGTGAGTGCGAGTGAAATGGAGAACGACATATTTCCTAGTTTTTCTCGAAAAGTAATTAACCTAGTGGAATGGTTTAAAAACACTTTTTACGTAATTTGCCGCGTCCTTTCAACTAGTGTAAAAAAAATTTGAAAAGTTGCCTATTTCTAGCAAAAAACTTATTTTGTTGACAAAAAATGCCCGAAAATTTACTTCTGGGCATCCGACGTGTCTGGCTAACGAACTCGTCCAATCATTTTCTGATTCTGGGGACCTCAAAACATATTTCTGTTATCGTCTCTGACTTAGGTCGCGTCATAACACCTACTGTAATAGTTGAATTTCCAATTCTGGAAATTCGCTAAAACTGCAAAATTAACTTTATTCCAGCTATGATCCTCGGACAGTCTTCACCTTTGAAATACCATTATTTTTTTATTTTTAAGTAAGAACTGTTTGTAACAACACACTGAACATTACAATTAGGTATATACGGTTATTTTTTGTGCATTAAAAAGAATTCAAAATCACACCAACACGTATGTCTTTGACCAACCCAGTGGTATTACATTTTAACTTTCATAATATTTTGTTTACATTCATTTAATAATGACGCATTTCCATTTAATTATACTTGTTGATATTAATAAAATTAGGAATAGGAAAGTGATTTTTGATCATATCAAGCTGTGGCCATATCCAAAAAAATTTTTGTACATGTCAACTTTATGTTAAAAATATTATTGTTCATTATTTTCTTAAAATGTTTGTTATACCTATATTTAAAATCAAATATTAAAAACGATTGTAAACAAACAAAATTTATAATAGAGGAAAGGGCACAAATACATTCGATTCAAACTTACCTACCTGTATACTGCAATCCACTGTAGCCAAAATATGACGTAAGATTGCTGCCCCCACCAAAGATGTTCCTTCATTTTGAGTATTTTTTTTGTTTAATGGAATTTTTACCCTTAAATGATGATTTTTGCCATTTGTTTAATTCTGCAGGTAACTTTTGTCATTCGTACGCTTTAATAGATTGTTTTTCTCATTCGTATTGTTCTTTCCTTTCTTTGGGGAAGAGGAGGGGGGAAGACACCCGCGCAGGTGGGGTAAAAAGAAGACAAATTTTGAAGAATAAAAAGTATTATAACAAAATACATAATATATATTTATAGTATATAGTAATACTTACAATACTTTTTATTTTTGAAATTTAACACTATTGAGTTAAATAAATGTATGTCTCTTTTTTACCGCAACCTGCGTGGGTTTCTTTTTTTTTACCCCCGCCCTACCCTACATTTTAATTTTTTTTTAACTTGGTTCAAAACTTTAATATAACCTGTTTAACAGTAACAATCTTGTGCAAAATTCCTGTAGATAATACCAATCTTACTCCAATACCAACGTAACTAACTGAGAAATTTGCAATTGTCATTTATATATATATATATATATATATATATATATATATATATATATATATATATATATATATATATATATATATATATCTACAGTATATATATATATAGGATATATATCTACAGGAATTTTGCACAAGAAAAAAATTAAAATGTAGGGTAGGGCGGGGTAAAAAAAGAAACCACGCAGGTTGGGGTAAAATAAATAAATAAATATATATATATATATATATATATATATATATATATATATATATATATATATATATATATATATATATATATATATTCTCTACTACGCGTACAAAGCGTATAAAATAACGTGATACACCATTGAAAATGTTGGGATAATTTTCTGTTAGCAGCAAACATGTTAGGATAGAATTATTCATTTCCTGAATACTGAATTAGTTCTTTTACAAATTACGCTTTAACACAAAAAAACGGTTTAAAAGACACTTTTCCGAAATCGGAAACAAACTGAAAGTCTTGCCTATTCGACAGTCACTATAATTTAATGTAATGAACGAAGACGAAAAATGATATACACTTTCGTTGAAATATTTTGTATAAACAATAAGGCCCGATTTACATTAACGCTCCGCTCTCAATACGCTCCCACTTCAGTCTTGCTCCGATATAATCTTGTTGTGTTTACATTACAGTGTTGATAACATGCTGGTACCTATTCGTTCTCCATTCACATTATAATGCCGCTCTGGGAACGCTCCCAGTTCGGTTCTCAATTCGATACAAACATCTTTTCACAACAACTGAATGCAAGCGGAGTGGGAGGTGGAATCAAAAAAGTGTTTACACTATAGGTAGATACAAGCCATAACAAGTCTGATATCGCTCCGATAAAATATTACCTGAGTGGTATTGATATTGGAGTGGGAACTGATATCGGACTGATATCAGAGCGATGTGAATACACTCATTATTTCTTGTGTAAGAATATTTTATCGAATCGGGAGAGGAGCGATATCATACCGAGAGCGGGAGCGTTTAATGTGGATCGGGCCTAATTTTTCTTTCATTCCTCAATTCCATAGCGATTATTCTAATTCATCGACATTCCTTTCACCTACTCCATATTTCTCGTTACGTAGTAATAAGTTTCTTTAAGTACATATTTATGTACTTAAAGAAGAGTATCAGTATAATAACTGTATCAGTAAAGTATCAGTATAATAACTGAACCAGTCTAGTCTGTATTCAAATTTACTAAAGCGTAATGGTTAATAACCAAAAAAAGTTACTTATCCAATTTACAAATCTAAAACAATACATATTTATCCAACCTTGAATTGATATATTTGCGGTATTGAGTGAAGGGAATTAAAAAAATTCAAATCCTTGACGTAAAAAAAATTTTGACGAAAAAATGATAATTAAATTAATGGGTATAAAAAAACATATACCGCACTGAAACACGGTTCCAGTAAACGGAAAATTTAATTCTATTGTTTTAACGTGTTCATTCACTCATCAAAAACAATTCGTTCAAGTAATTAGGTAAAAAATTTTGGTACAGCAGCTATGGCCGGCTACATCACACTTTTAATCAAGGCTAACGTATGTACAAAATTATTCTGTTTGGTCGATTTCATATTGACAAAATTATATTTGGTACGTTTATAAGAACAATAATAATAGTCTTTTGATAATTATGTATGTTATGTTAAATTTGATTTCCTCTTTTTAAAGTAATTTTTCAAGACTGAATATTTTTTTAAATGATTACTGTAGGTACATTATAATTATATAGGGTCCGACTGAAGGTTAGTTTGGCGACCGAAGCCGATGTTCGACCATCGCCAAAACCTTCGGCCGAAGCCGATGTTCGGCCATCGCCAAAACCTTTGGCCGAAGCCGATGTTCGGCCATCGCCAAAACCTTTGGCCGAAGCCGATGTTCGGCCATCGCCAAAACCTTCGGCCGAAGCTGAAGCCAAAGGTGCAATTTAAATTTCGAATACTTGCTGTAAATAAGTAAAACGTTCATATAATCATATTATATATTTACAAATTAAAGGCTAATTTTAACATTAAATAAAAGCAAGAAATATTTTATTTCGAAAATTGTGAAAAATTGTAGCTACTAATTGCGAAATTCTGACTTAATATGTATGTAACACCTACTTGGCGAATTTTTTATATTATAAACTCAAAAGTAAACAAAGTTACGATCATCCTTTTTCTTTATGGGGAACCGCTTAGTAAGGAATTTGAACAAATTTTATGGAGTTATAATTATTTTGAAAGGATATTTTAAATTACTATATACCGCATTTTCCGGCGAATAACGTGCACTTTGAACACCAAAAATATTTTCCAAATTTCGCGCATTACACGCCGGATATAAAACTGAGTTCTATAAAAATTATGACGGTTTTTATTTTAATATTATATCTTCTGTCAATAGTAATATAAATGGGTTATCAAATAAATAAATTCAACCCATATTTATGTAACCATTTTCCCTTTTACCGTATGCGCCAGTAGGTATTCCTTTTAGTAACCTACCTAATTAGGTATGTTACTTACCTCGGTTTTCCTACTTTTAACAATAAAAATATCGGTTGTTTACAAGTTTGATAAAAGGATTAATATAGCAATATTACTAGTTATAAATATCATTTTATTACTTCCTTTTTAAATTATTTCGTGCAATAGAATGGGCGCTAAAATGTCCAGATTTGCTGACATTTTTTTTGTAAATTAATTAGTGCTAATACGTACAATACCTACCTTGGTTTTCCCAATAAATATATACCCAAGTTGGTTGATGTTTATAAATTTGAAACAGAATTACAATAGAGCAATATTGTTAGTTTTAAATATTATTTTATTTTTTTATTGCTTCCTTTTCAAATTATTCCATACCTACAATAAATTTATGTATTAAAATTATTTTAATTAGCTATAACAATGTGTGATAGAATGTCACCTTCGGCTTCTTTTTGGTCGAAGCCGAATGTAGGGCCGAAGGTGCATTTTGCGACCGGAGGTGGCCAAAGCCGAAGTTTCGGTCGGACACTAATTATATAGGCTCAAATTCAGTAAAAGATCTTTCAACGTGGACATAATATGTAGATACCTCACACGATTAAGATAAGTAGGGGAGACTGGGGCTAAATGGTAAATTGTCAAAACCATGTTTCTGCATTATCTTTTGAATGTTAACAGTTATAAAGCTGAAATTTTGACCTTAGAGGGCCTTCTTGACTAGAAAGCAAACGACGTTAGTAATGTGAAGTTCACCTGAGCCTTATGCTGTACATATCCTTAAATGTGTTTCGATAATACCAAAGTAATTTTCTTTACTGCCATACTTTCCATCCGAAAAGGAGTTTTTTCGAACATATCTTCATCAAAGTAAGTATATTAGTTCATTTATGTATTGTGAATACGAATCTTTAAAAACTTTTTGTATATTTATCGTCATCATTTGTGTGATCGTTGTCAAAACTCAAAACTGTCCTTGGGGCTAAATGTTAAATGTTTTTTTTTTTTATTTTCTTCTATTTTCTCTTCTTATTTGTCGGTTTCTATGTTCAATAAATTGTTTCTATTTCTTATTTCAAATATTTGTGTATAGGTCTTCTGATTTCGGTCTATCATAAAGTGTACCTGTCTTTTGTTATGTTTGTTTATAAATGATACTTTACGTTATTGAAAAATTTGATCGTAAATATCTTCTAAACCGTGTACCTTAGCGAAAAAGTAACGAAATTTACGAAGGCTCAAGCGAAGCAAATTGTAGGTACTCCAAACATACTGCAACTGTTGAAACCTACTTTTCGTTATCGAAAATTATCGATATCGAAAATAAAGATATTTTTAAAATTAAAGTATCTAAATTTCTACATATTCGTTATCAGTTGTACTATAAAATTCTCTAAAATTTTTAGTAGCTTTTATTTTCAGAAAAAAATAAGTCAAACTGATAATTTTTCATTTTCCCTATAAAAGTTGTACTTTTCAATAAATGGGCGTTTTTCTTTACATCATTCACCGTTTTAATATCTGTTTACATATTTACTTCGTTATACAACTCAAAAAGTGGTTTCAGTAGGCTAGAAATATGTTGAGGCACTCAGTTTCACCCATTTAACATTTAACCCCATCATGGGGCTAAATGTTAAAAAAATTTAACTTCAGGAAAAAGGAAAAAACATGCACTTTTCGTGGAAACATCACAAATTTCATCATGAAAAGTTGTAGAGGACTAATTTGTCTACAATATAATTGTGTTTATGTGTATATGTTTGAGGATTTAGTGCCTAAAAAAAAACATTTGCCAAAAATTTACCATTTAGCCCCAGTCTCCCCTACTACAAATAACAGTATTTTAAGGTACTATCACAGTGTCATTCGCCGAAGAATAGCCAATTTTCGCGATTTTTTTTCGGATGGATAGGATGGAGGAATGGGGATGAATTTTTTTTACGATTTTACCTCTATATACCTCTATTTAACAATACAAAAATATTTTTTTTATTCATTTTTATTTATTTTTTATAATTTTTTGAAAAAATTGTCTTTAAAAAAGGGCGGAAATCGGTGCCCACGATTGCGGCCGCAGTTTTCATCCGAAAAAAAATCAAATAGATTATCACAACTAACACAAATTGTATTATTTACATAGGTAGTTACCAACCAAACGAAGTACATAATTATGTTTTTATATAAGTGAGTGAGTAAACTTCTATTTATTAATATGATAAACAAAGATAAATGTAGATGTAGGTAAAAAAGTTCTTTTTGGCTTGCGCTTATAATACCTACAACGTTCTGTCGCAGTTAGTCAGGTTTCACTTGCGCCGTACGGCGTTCATGACCGTCAACGTGTTAACAAAATATCATTTAACACTCATATAATTAGTATTTTAAGGAAATTGTTTGGTGAAAACACCACAAACACACTGTTTTTACCTAATTTTTATTCCTATGTATTAAATTTAAATATTCCATAGTCGATGTTTTCCTTCTATGTTAACCACTAATCGGCTAATATAATTTCATTAATGTGGGATTTTTAATAAAATTGAAATAAAACCATCCAAAAAATAAACTTCAATAATTAATATTTATTTTCAATCTGAGGACATAAGTAATATGTTTAAACAAAATTAAATTACATACTGTGGTTTGCAAATATGAACAATTTGTTTTTTTTTTTAATAACTATTTATCTGTTTTCAATAATAATTACGTATAATACAAGTTACGTATATATTTTTGTTTTTATTAATGAAATGTATTTTTTTTAACATATTATTTATTTTTAAACAAATAATTTTTTGTGGAATGATTTGGTAACCTCTTCTTGTAAATTTTCTAAAAATAATTTACGTCTTTTTCTTGTTCAATAATAAATTTTCAGCCTAATTTTTTGAAAAAACCTTTTTTTTCATAAATAATAGTAAATATGAATTATATATAATTAAGGACAAATCAGTAAAATGATTGATCAAAAAGTCTACTCATTTCATATCCGTTACGATTACATGTTTTATAAGTTTTCTTTCCGAAAGTCTGAACTTTTATCGGCACAACTAATACTACGAGTATTAAAGTAAAAAAATCATGAAGCATAAATCGAGTGAGAATATTGCCTTTGAACTAAAAAATTAATACCAACAATTTGTAAAGTTTTACTAATTGAAGTGAGGTTGTGTGGTTTTCTTAGGAGTTCTCTTAACCCCTTTAACGGCTCATGTAAAACTAACCATAAAATGATCTTTGAAAATACTTAATTTAATTAATAATTATATGGCCTACCCATTCGATAATTTTTGCTTGAGTAATGCTTTTACCATAGCAGATGGCAGCATCTTACAGTTACCAACACGAGATGAGTTCAGGTTGGGACAGTCATTCAAGTTATATAATTCATATGACGAGCTATGCTTGGGATAGCCGCTAAAGGGGTTAATCATTTCGACCAAAAGTTTAATCGATTAATTGACTATTGTAAGTTCAATAGTGACGTCGAGCCGGCGAGCAATTAGTCCAATAATCGACTAAAGTTGTATTTCAGACAACATTTGTCATTAGTCGAATATATTGAGTATACAATAACCGATTAAGGTAGTTGGTCGATAAAACGATTTTTTCAAAGGATTTTCACGAAACTTCTCTAGATATTTATTTAATCCAATACCAATAATATGAGCCCTTACCGAAAAAAAAATTGACCATCCCAATGTTGAGAAAAACGATTTCCAAGTTTCGTAAATTTAACACGGGCTCTTACGGGAAAATTCTATTTCTTTTGAATAAAATGAAAACGTGTCAAAGGAATTTGATATAAATTTAATATGTTATAAAATATAAAGTTACAAAGCATATTTAATAAGAAATAAAAATTATTGACCACGCCGTTTTTGAAATATAATTTAAAAACATCATTTTAGAACGTTTTTACAACGCTTTTTCAACAATTTCTTTAAATTGCTACCCCATAAGCGCGCGAAAATTCAAAAAAACAGGTGGCATACAAATATAATAACTGAAGAATACTAATACATTATTAAATTTTTGCTAAAAGAACATTTTTTTGCTGGGATATAATTTTGTATCTGACTATCTCAGAGCAACTACGTTAAATGACAAAATTTTAGAATATTTTTTAAGAAAAAGAAAGATATAGGACGCAACAATGTGTTAATCAACTAATAATGAAAAATCATACAAATAAATAAATTCTTTTTAGTTTTCATTTTTGAAGTCCAATAAATAATACAGAAAAATTAATAAATTATGTAGTTGTTGACTAAAAAATCATTTAGTCATTTAGTCGAAGGTAAAATAGTCGAACAACTAAAAAGGACTAAATATAAACAAAATTAGTTGACTGAACCGATTACTCGATTAATTATCCGACATCCTTAATGATCAACATTTTCTACTAGTAACTAATTCTGTATAAATAACAACTTTAGTTAGGTAGTCAGGTAGTAACAACTTCAAAACTAAATGGATCTTCTTTTTTGAAACTACATTTTTCAAACTGGTCGACATGATATCTCGAGTTCTACTTATCCAATCGACTTCGAATTTTGGCACGTAACTTCAATATAATTATGGTACTTTATGGTTGAGACTACGGGTATTGCGGAATTTTAATTTTCATGAATTTTTACGAATTGATAAATTTATTGTACTTATCTAACCCATATCCAAATTCTCAAGTTTTAAATAAGGAAAACGTGTATACGTGTAACTTTTATACGTGTTTTGATCAACTTCTCACCTTTTTTTATGTCATGTATACTCGGATAATCGACGTTCTTGCTGTACTTTAAATGAAATAAAATCGAATAAGTTTTTCTTTACAAAAATTCAATATTTCAAAATAAAAACATTCGCTCAGCAGTCTCTACTATCATAATATATCTAGTCTACATCTACAAGGAGCCTCCTCCAACCAATCGCTAAAAATGTAGAATAGAAAAAGAATGTTGTAATCCGGTTTTTTAAATAAATTACTAAAAAATATACGGACGCCAAAAATAAATTAGTTTCGTTTATATCCACACAATCCAGCCAGAGACATAACTGAAATATTTTGTTATTTTAATTTTACATAAAACTATTGGAGAAAAAAATATATATAGAACTTAATCTCTGTCATCACATTTTGCCAAGTAAATAAATATAATATATCGTTAGCATGAAAAGAAAACAAGTAAACACTAAAATCAATAAAGTTTTTTTGTGGGATATTACTGCATTATGACTCCATATATACATATATTATGTAGTATCGAATCAAAATTTAATGTTGAGAGACTTTTTGATCAATCTCTATGATAAATGATAATCGACATAATATGCAAACAAATAAATGATATCTTTTCTTATTTACATTAAAAAATCAACCTTTAGATGGCTGTGTGTTGATTTCCACTTATAGATAAAGTTATCTAGGAAAATATATTCATATGTATATTTGAAATAAAGTTGACAATGATAACGTTGAGCTCTTTCAAAGAAACTTACATAAAGTTTGATAAGTTAAAGAAATATGTAATACTAATAAAGTTTTATTTATCGACTTATCGTGTTAGCTTGTTTAATTAAAAAAATAAATAGAAAAAAGGGAGTGGAGCTATATCTACTCAATTATTATTAGTATTACATATTATTCTGTAAGTCTGTATGTAACCAAGTGTAATATCTACTACATGTAGCCGACTGAAGGAACTTTGTACATATTTGATGTTTTGCGCAAAGTACTAAGTATAATATATATAGTGTGATCAATTAATTCCATTGTTACATAACTCTAACGGATGATCTACCACGCAGTTATTTTTGTGTATGTCAAACCAATTGCTAATTGAAATGAAAATAAGTTACACTAATAACACGATTACAACCAAGCAGTAAGTAATAAATATAACGCATAAGTAGCACAGAAGCATACAGTATCGTGTTATTCTATTTCCTGATTCTACTTAAGCGTTTCTTCTTATTACCGTTTTGATGTGAACGCACTATGTATTAGTAATAAGAATTATAACAAGAATAAACAAATTCTGAATGCAACATTTTTATTCCTTGGGAAAGTCAGAGTTGTTATTTTATTTAAGCCTAAGCGGTTATGTATTATACAATTGAAGAGGTGGATTCCAAAACGCGCTAAGTCACTTTTTGCAATTTTTCAGGAAATGTAAAAAACTATCTAGGTAGGCAAATGTAGTAATCTGTTTAAATTATTTTCAAGTTCTTAGATAATAATTATTATTGATGTTATTTATTTGTTCTTATTTATACATATAATTTTCAATAGATTATATTGAAAAAAAAAAACTTTAAAAAGTTGGGTTGAGTTGGTTAAAATAAACCTAGTTTGTTTAAATACAGATATATTTTATTCAAGACACATTTTAAACAGTGCATTACATATTAGCTATTTCATGTGTTTGACATAACAGAAAATCTGTCTACAAGCAAATTTGGAAAAAAAATACCAGCTATTAAAAAAAGGCAATGGTTTACGAGTACATTTGACTTAGAGCGTTTTGAAATAAAACTGTCACTGACTTAGCGCTTTTTTCGAAAACATTCCATTTTTCATCATTCATTTTACAGTAGGCTAAGCTCATTTCGAAGGGTGGCACTACGAAAATCGTGTAGAGCTGGACTTGAACATTCTGCATCAACCAAAATCTCACATTAGACAAAAAATGACTTAGCGCCTTTTGGAATTCACCTCTTCAATTGTGATAGTCGGAAAAGTTTATTATTTTTTGCATATTTTTTAAGTACACTATCTCAAGAATAACCTCACCAAATTCCGTAACGATTGGAGCATTAGATCCAAAGTTACAGCCAGGGCCGGATCTAGGGGGCAGCGAGGGCACATGCCCCCCTACAAGCTTTTAGGGGCGTGAAAAACGCAAGTTGAGGGGCGTCAAAACGGTAAAAATGCCAAATTAAAAATTTTGGCCCATCAATATTTTTTAAATTTTTCTCTGCAAAAGGCACAAGTGACGAGCAAAAGAAAAAAAGGTCAACACTTTTCATTTTTGCTCGGTCGTTTGCTTTTTGCAGGGAAAAATTTTAAAAATATCGAGGTGCCAAAATTTTTTATTTGGTATTTTTGCCGCGGAGGGCGCCAACAGCAAAGTTTTGAATATAATCAACTAACATTGATTACATTTATTTGTTTTTATTTCAACTTTATTTTCTGGTTTTTTGGTAATTAACTTAATTTATAAATTCATTTAATTATCAATTGTGTTTTATTATACACATTTTTAAGTACCTACTATAAGATCTTTAATTAAGGAATATTGAAATTTTTGTCCACACAAATTTGCCCTATTATATTTCTTGGAAAATAAACGTTATTTCCTTATGACCCATTGTTAGGGCTCTGCGATCTTAGCATCCCAAATGTGAAATTTCGGATGACCAATAAGATCATTTAAAAGGTCAAAAATTGGTCATAAAATGTCACCTGGTTTGGTTAATTGGTCAGCGTTAGAAAATTTTTTATTAAGGGTTCTAATTTTTCAAAATCATTCAAAAATATTGGCTGGTCAAATACTGGTGGGTTTGCCCTTTTGAAAAATTCAACGTATTGACTAGATTTACTAACAGCTAGATTTACCAGTAGAGATTTCGCGCATGCATCACAGTATAAAAAGGCCTTTTTTAATTTTTTTAAAATTCTGAGGACCTGACCAATTTTTTATTATAACTGACCAATTATCAAGGTTTAAAATCCTATCGATTGCTCTTATTATTTTTGTTTTCTTCTTTAAATGATATGCCAAAATTTTTTAGTGACCTTGAAATTTTTACAAATTTTTTAAAATTTATTTAAAAATTTTCTATTGCTGACCAATTAGTGGGACTAAGTGACCAATTATGACCAATTTGTGACCTACTAGACAAAAATTTTTAATGTTCATCTTTTTAGATGGTGTGCCAGCATCATGGAGCCTAGTACCTATTTTGGTTTCCTGTTCTACGTGTACATTCTACTTTATTATTATTTACTAGCTACCACTTTGATGTAAAAATCACTCCTAAATGGGGATTCTATGAAGATTTTATCAGAGGTGGAAGACAGAAATTAACAGTAGAGATGTACTGGCCACTCAACCAATTTAGTAGTTTCTGAATAGTTAGCCAAAAATATGAACTAGTTGGTTCCTACTCTACAATGAATACTTGGCGAAATTAAATTACTACAAGCGAAAAATATTGAAATTATAATAGGAATCGTAGTAAACGACTGAATCCGTAAACTCAAATAAACCTCTATTTTGAAAATATTGGAATGGGAGAATCGGAAATACACTACCCAGAGCCGTAACTAGATCTTCAGGGGGCCCGGGGCAGAAAGTACATTCGGGGCTCCTACGCCGCCCCGGAAAAAACAAAAAAAACTCCGGCCCCTGGCAAAAAAGCGGCGACTTTTTTTCTTGCTCGCCCGTCGTTTGCCGACCTAATTTTACAGAAATACCGCTCTTAAAATTACGCCCCCCGGCAAAAAGAAAAGAGGCGACCTTTTTTTTGCTTGTCAGTCGTTTGTTTGTTTCCTGCCCTAATTTTACAGAAATACCGCCCTTAAAATTTACCAAGAAATTTAGAAATGGGGAATTTCTTGTATTCTCTTGTAAGCCCCCTTTACCTGGGGGCCCCGAAGCAATGCTCGGCTGCCCCAGCTTAGTTACGGCCCTGACACTGCCCGTAATGAAAAGTATTTCTCAAATAATTTTTGCTATGGACAGTAGGTACAAACAGGAATCGGTATGACCTTAGCTTTGGTGCTCATGTTAAATACGTATGGTACTATGAAAACAACAATCTATACCCAGGTAAAATTATGCAGGTATCGGTAATACTTTATATTCCTTGCTCGGATACTAGTAGTAATTTTGGTAAAATTAAATATACCTGAAAATCTAATAGGTATGAAAATAAATTTTAGAGGTTATAAGAAAAAGTAATTAACAATGGATTTTTCTCTGTTTTTGTTTCGCAACCTCCAAGAAATCTTGGTGGCTACACAAGGAAAAACTATGTTAATCTTATTAAACAAAACTCTGTAGTTGAAGGACTTAAGTAGATGACTAGGTAAGCGCATGTTGTTTCACAATAATCCAAAGTAATTCGATAAGAGATGATAAAAAAAGCTATTAACAATAGAACAAAAAACAATCAGGTATTTCTAAAAAAAAGTCCGATTAAGAAATTTTTAAATAAATTCAATCCAATTTTTATTTTAAAATAAAAATTCATTTTACGAAGCCCCTGAAGAAAAAAATAGGCTTCACAAAAAATTAACTATTTTTTAAATACACATATGAATCAAATCATTAATGTAGATTATTTACCGGAAATTTTGAAATTTCCGTAGGTAGTGAGAATACGGTTCTTAATGAAAGCAGCAATAATTTATACTTAAAAAAAAAAAATTTAGTATCACTGCACAAGAAACTAGACCGAAACTTAAACACATATTTGAACAGTTCATAATTGTCCAGGATTGAAATAAACCAGTGCTAGTCAAACTGTGTGCCACGGTACAGTGAAAAATTTAAAACCTATAAATACCCTGTAGTAGTTTTGGTAAACAAAAATCCGAGAACATTTGGAAAGTTTGAGCATGCTCATTACCATGAAGAGTATTTATTATATAATGGCGATAGCCAAGGTAAAAAAAAATAATTCAGCGTAACGACGTAGGTATATTTAATTTTGTTAAAACTTTTATTTGGTGTACCGTAAAGTAAATTACCCACGCCCAATGTGCCACAAGACAAAAAGTTTGACCAGCACTGAAATAAACGAATAATAATTCTGTTGATGTGCTTCTTGCAACACAAATAATATTAATATTTAAATAACCGATTTTTTTCGAAATTGAATTTCACCAATAATTTTAATTTTGAAATGTAATTTTTTTTCAAGTCCTACACTTTCTCCAAAATATTTTATGACGTTGTCAAATGAATGAACAAAATTTCTACTTCTTAATCTTTAACAATCTTGAATGAATGATAAAAATTTGTACCCTTTTCAAAAAGAATAGTAAATGGAAATGCTAAAATAATATTCGAACCGTTTTACTACGTGGTAGACAAAAAAAGTTTACTTTGCATTATGATAATAAGGAAATAACTGATTCGAAACACGTATGACGTGTATCGTCCACTATCTTTCTATATGAATTTGAATAGGTTTTTTTATATTATTTTTTCTTTTGAATATTCATTTTTTTTCTCTCTACATTTTTAAAACTTCTTTTACAAAACATAACTAAAAATAAATTAATTTTGATGCTAGTATCATTTCGTCAACGTTACAGAATCATAGCGAAGGAGGGGCTGGGAAATTTATTTTTCTTTAATGTTATAATTCCCCTCTTGAAAATATCTTAAGTTACGGCTTTGATTATATTTTTGAGTTTTTTTCAATACTGTTCAATATTGTCGATTATCATTTGTCATTAGAATTTAAATGTCCTGAAAATTTATTTTTAATTTAAAAAAAAAAAAAAAATAAAATAAAATAATCAACCAAGCAACTGATTTGTATTAATTATATAATTTATTTGAAATTTTTTAAAAGCCAGAGTATACAGGTCAGAAATAATGTTATCTCTATTGGAATGCTTGATCTGTGCTGCTTGACTATATGTTCTTTAAATACAATTTATCTTTTTTTTTTTCAAAGAAAAAGTAAAAAATTAAAACAAGAAAAATGAACAATTAAGTAATTAATGAATTAATTACAAAAAAAAAACTAAATTTACACAATATAACATTTTTAACAAATGAAAAAAAACTTAAATTTCATTATGAAAATAGTTTGGACACAATTTTTTCTCTAGAAAACAATTATTCGTTTTATTTAACATGAAAATTCTTTTTAGTTTATATTACAAAACATCAAAAACCAAAATTCAACATATTTTTTTTAAAAATATCATTCTCTACACTGGCTTGATTACACATTTAATATGCCCAGAAATTCGATCGATTTCATCATTGTATTGATTGCTAAATTGGAGGTTTAATTAAAAATATTTAAGAGGGTATACCTAGTTGAAAATTAAAAAAATAAAAACTTTTGGTATATTTTTGGTTAGCACGGAACTTTTTAAAAAAATTTGCTTTTCTGTACTGAAAATAAACTAACGCGATCTTTTAAATAAACATAAAAATTAGCGACGACACTTAATTTTTAGTTATTACTTTCTTTTCCAGAATCACATTCATTTAACTGAAAGGAAAAAAAAAAAGTAGGTAATATCTTGAGAACGGTTTACCAATTGTTCATAAATCTTGGCTGCGTATTATTATTTTTTTTAATATTATCTATTTTAGTTGTAAACAAAAGATTTTTCTGACGATACCTTTCCAAAGCTTTAAAAAAAGTGTTTATTCCTCTAGAGCTCTAGACGAATTTTCTCAAAACTTTCGTTTAAGAACAGATTCTAAGTATAGTTTGTTTATTTTGTTTGGAATATGAACACTATATTTCCTTCTTTGTTTTGCAGAATAGAAAAAATGTACAAAACAGAGAAAGAAATATGGTGTTCATATTCTAAACAAAATAAACAAGGTATACCAAACTAATAAATATGCTACTAAACGAATACAATTGTTACTTCGTCGTCTTTTAGCATTATTTAATATAGATATTTTTACAATTATTTAAGATTTTTCAACCTCTACAACTAGGCATTTCCTCTTAAACCAAATTTATCTTACTAAAATAGGTTTAGTAATCGTAATTTTTTCTTTTATAATACAATGATAATTCGTCAAAGTATTTGCAGCCAGGAACATTGTTTTAGAAG
The DNA here is from genome assembly GCA_035578155.1 of Brachynemurus nebulosus. Lineage (NCBI taxonomy): Eukaryota > Metazoa > Arthropoda > Insecta > Neuroptera > Myrmeleontidae > Brachynemurus > Brachynemurus nebulosus. The sequence continues at coordinate 7,041,472 of JAPWDM010000006.1, read as the reverse complement.
CGTCTAGTCTTTTATTAACATTATTTCATTTAAAAAATTTAAAAAACCTCTAGCTGCGATACTGTAATCTGTAATATTTAAATTATCACAGTACAAACTATCAAAGCTTAGATATCGAACGTTATCTAATGAAAGAAACGTAGAAATCAGCTTGATAAATCAATTAATTAATAATAAAAAATAATAATAATTATAGTATACACAATAATAATAAAGTCTCAACATGGCGCCACACTTACATCCTTCACCAATGGCAGACTCGAAAACTTGATCACATGATCGGATTTGTTCATCATATAGCAAGTGTATTGTGTATTTATTTGGTTATGTTTTCGTATAGGAGAACACTCTATAGCTAGAGCAGAGTCGAAGTTGTTAGGCCTTTTTCAACAAAGTAATAATATTATTTATTCACAAACACTCAATTTTGTACAAACAAACAACAAACACAAACATTTAATTAGAAAAGTTTATGTTTAGAGATCATCTGACATGCCACAAACCTAAATTTAATGTACTAAGTTGTGGCAACTTCATTATCCGTTCTATACCGGCGGTTGTAATTCTAGTACATCCATACAAGTCTATACATTTAAGTCTAGTCAGTGCCTCGGCAACACAATTTAAACCTTTATCACTAATTCGCGAGCACTGTCCAATATTCAATACTTCTAAGTCATGTAACGTCTTGGCAATCCGTTCGATACCCTCGTCCGATATTTGACACGCACTCAACGACAACGCGCGTAAATTAAACAGGCCTTGTGATATATGCACTAACGCTTGATCGCCAATTTTATCACAAAATGAAACGTCCAAATGTGACACACGGGAACCACCTTCCGCCAAATACGCCATTCCAATGTCCGAAATATTATCACACGAGCGTAAATTTAATTCCCTTAATGCCGTCATTTTGGCTAAATGTTTCAATCCGCTATCGGTAATACTAACACAAAAACTTAAATTAATACTTTTCAATTCCGTTAATCCAGTTGAAACATGCCGTAATGCTTCATCCGACAAACGTTGACAGTCTTGTAGGCCTAAATATTCTAATGACAAATTTCCAACAGCCGTTTCACGATTCAAGCCGGCTAAATGGCTTATTCCTTGATCGCTAACGTGCCAGCAGGATCGTAAATTCAATCGTTTCAGATTTTTCAGTCCCCAAGCAATCAAAAGCAATCCGGTGTTTGTCACGTTACAACAGCCGCCTAATTCAAGCACCTCCAAATTTTTTAAGTACTGTGCAATTCTTCCTAACGAGGTATCAGTAACTTGTTTGCATAAAGACAAATTTAAATGTGTTAGCGACGGAACTTCAGCAACAAACGCATGTGACAATCCAATATCAGTCACATTGTAACAACCGCTTAAATTTAAGGATTCAATATTGGGAATTCCCTGGATGACGTCACGTAAACTACGCCGTAAAGAAAGGACCTGAACTTTTCGTATACCACGTCGCACTAAACTTGCGAACAATGACGGATTGGCTCGTCGTAAATGTAATTTTGCTTCGACACCTCGCCAAACGGATTTATGGTACGCGGCGTCACGCCAACTCGTACACACCTGTGCCGCTCGGCCTTTGTCCCGTACGTCCAAATAACTAAATATCATTGCTAAAATTTCCGGATACAGACTAGAAATGTGAGTTTGATTTGACGGAATTGGCGGCGGGGGACTCGGCGTTATTTCCCTTTGTAGTCTTTGGAGTTGTTGATACGGCGTAATAGACGGGGGTGCTTGTTGTGGATGATGTGGCGCTAGCAACTGTGGCTGATGCAGCGGATGGTATGGCTGGTACGGATGATGGCCATGATGTCGAAGAAGTGTTGTTGCCGCAACAATTGGTGCTGGCAACTCGGTAAACAACATCTGATGATGAGTAACATCTTCCATATTTAACATGGTCACTATTTGATGAATGTTGACAAAATTTTCAAAAAATTCAACATAATACAATAAAACTAAACATAAAAAAAATTTCTTAAACAGACACTTCGCAAGCACAACAAAGTAAACACTACAAGAACGTTTGTTTGTTGATGGATGACCAAACTACTGTACTGAATCTATCGTATGTATACAACCGCCTGACTACAACGGAGAGACAACAGAAAACATTGAATGGCAACACACACGACGTGTATTAGTGACGAAGCAGTACACTACACAAATACGTACTCTCCTTCGTAGTCTTCGTTCAACTGGCATGTTCATGAACGCACAACATGAAATATCCCCACTGTCAAACTGTTTCTACCACTATTCTATTGGTTCATAGAGCAGTCACGTGGCTATATACTCTCGTATCGATTCAAAAGCTCTGCGGCGGCATTTTTAAGTTTCCAATGTGCCCTAGAAGTGACTGGGAGGCGGTACTTCTGCCCCAGGGGCGGTATTTTATCTATCTACTACTCTTCGATTTTATACTATTTATTGCTAAAATTCATTGATTACCTATTTTCCAATTAATTTCGAAAAAAACAAAAACAAGATATAGGTAACATTAGATAAGTAGGCATCCAAATTTGAAATATATAATGAAATGAGTTATTTACGTCACAAGTAAATCATTTACAAGATTAAAATATGTATGCGCTAAACTTGTATACTTATGTATTAATCAGAATAATTTTGAAAAAATGTACAATTAAAAAATTAAGTAAACTTTACATCTGGTGCTGATATAGTACGCAGTCTGCCAACTTGTCCACGATCTTACATAATTATAAAGGTTTTTTTTTTTTTTTTTAAAATTTGCTTTAACATGCCCAGTTAAAATGTATACCTACATAATAATATGTACATATATTGAAATATAAAATGGGTTTATTATGCTACAAAGATATTTTAAAATTTTTATTTGATATTTGATTTCTTAGGTTTGTGCAATAAAAACTTTTATATACCAATAAATATCATGGTGAACCTTTCTTACTTTTCTAGAGCCGCCTCTGGGATCTGACAAACGGTGTCCCAGCTCAGGAACCCGCGACTTTAAAGTAAATTTAAAATAATCTGATCGCCATTACAAATTCTTTTTCTTTTTCATTTTTTTTTTCTTTTTTATTAAATGTCCTCTAATTTTAGTTTTATCCTGGGAACACGGATGCTAGAGACGGCCCTGCTTTGGGACCAACTATAAAATACGTCATGCATAAAGCATGTATTTTTACAGCTCTCTCTTCTTTTGTCACGCTACATCATATTTTCTTTAAATTCCTACCTAGCAATACGTCATAAAACCTAGACCCCCCAAATAGGGCCGGCGAAAGGGTAGGGCAGGTGGGGTAGTTGCCCGGGGGCCCGGGTCTAAAAAAGGGTCTTCAGTCTCGATTAGGGGCCCGGAGAAAGTGAGAACGTTTTTTTTTTGCTCGTCAATTGTATTTTTGGGGAAAAATGTTTGAAAGTTGTGCCCGGGGCCCCGTTATTTCTCTCGCCGGCCCTGCCCCCAAATAAATGATTATTTTTGTGATTATTTAGTACCATACAAAAAATTGTGTCTAAATAGTCATTTATTCATAAATTTTTGGGACAATACAAAATTATTTTTGTTCTTCGGCGGTTTACTGAACTAATTGTTGAAATAAAAACTGACGTAGAAATCGTAATATGGAAAAAAAATTAACATACATATTTCAAATGTGGGGTCACATCATATTTGCTCGGACCCCCACTTCTCGTCACAGACATCACGCTAAAAAACTGACCCCTTTTTGCGTCCGAATTTTATGGATGACCTTTTAGCGAATTTCCAAAACTATTTTTTTATGTCAACTAGTTTCCGAGAAAAACTAATTTTTTTAAACGAAAATTCGCTATGTTATGCAGAATGCTGCGACAGGGGTATTTTGGATATCTGCTACATCAAGATAATAGGAAGTAAGCATGACATACAGTTACTCACAAAAGTATTGACTCACTTGTGTTTTTCGGTTTAAATTTGAATTTTGGTTTTCTATTATGTGGTTTATGATATTATTTTGAATGTAACGTATTTTGAAGTACATTAAATTATGTTTGTATGCATGATTGATCTTTGTTATTTACTTCGATTGAAGTCTACAAAAATGTTTTAAGTTTCCGAAAAACAAAAACACAAGTGAGTCAATACTTTTGTGAGTAACTGTATGTTACTACTGACGTCCTCGACGTTTGAAATAACTACATCAATTTTATTATTTTTACATCAGTTTTTATTAGGATTTCGTAGTTCTAACAACAAAATCCTTATGAATGTATTTTTAGATAATTTATGCACATTTGTTGTTCCAACTAATAAATAGTTATCTATACAATAAGTTGCAAAATAATGGTGTTTTTTTAATGAGTCGTAAGTTTGTCAAACGAGGCCGCAGGCCAAGCAAACACTCATTTTGAAAAATGAAAAAAATTAACGAAAAATTCATCAAAAGTTTAATAGCCAGGCCCGACAAAAGGGGGGATAGCCGGGACTGTAGCCCCGGGGCCCGGGGTCCCAAAGGGGGCCCGAGCAGGCCAAATAGGTCTTATTTTTTACCTAATTTTAACTCATAGATGGATTTTTAGCCAGTAAATATCGTAACTTTAAAAGTACAAAACCTTGTACTTAAGTCGATTTTTTCTTCATACATACATACATACGCCTAATTCTGTTTTCACCTGATAGATTGGTTTCCGAAAAAATATTTATGGAAAAATTGTAGATTAAATAAAAATTTCATTAGTCTTACCATTTTTATAGTTATGCTTGCATATTTTATTCCACAAACACTGGAAATTTAGTAATTTAGTAGATAAGGTAAGTTTTGCTTGAAAAAAACAAAACAAAAAATAACTTGAAAACACTAAACAAAAGATAATTGATTTGAAAAACACAAGAAACAAAAGAACTCATTAAAAGCCCAATTTTATATATAACTTCAATTATGTTAGGTACATTAATTTATAAAAGCAGCCAAAAAATACATATTTCTGATTTCTAATTAACAAAACACAAAAATATTAATTACAAGTTATTACATTTCCGTAAAATTTATATGAAAAAAGTCATTTTAAAAGGAGTTTCTCATTTATAAAATTATAAAAACCACTATGTAACAAAAGCATATTTAAATAAAAGTTCTATCAGTTAACTTTTTCAATTGATTATGAAATCAAAACATTCGTGTTAGAAGTTCTATGGATTATTGAGCACTGAAAAGAATGTCATCTCTGATTTTCAGTTAATTAAAACAAAATCAAAATAACACGTGCGTTTTTTATTTTGAAATCCAATTATTGAGTTCCAGGAAATATAACAAAATTTTGTTTTTATTTTTGGGTAGTTAGTATAAAATTGAATTAACTCTTGTAAAAAGAGAACAAAATTTCGTGTTAAATCAAATTTATCTAAGAAAAGCTCATGTAAAAACAAAAATAGATGGATTTAAATTAAAAGCAATAGAAATATTATTTCAAAATAAAGTAAAAAATAAGATTTTAATTCCTTATTATTATTTATATTTTTAGAATTATTACAATGCCACCAAGTATTCTGTATAAATTTAATTCTGTAAGTTTAAATGATCGTGTAGATTCATAAAACCGAAAAACCTACTAATGGTGCATTGAACGAAGCTTCTTTTTATTACAAAGCTATTGAATATAGGAAAATTATTTTGATGACTTTTTGAAAAAAGAAATTTATTTTAGTTATCTTACCTTTTTTCTTCATTTAATAAAAAGATAAGATAAAAGATAATATATATCCTGTGCTAGCTCCACAATTAAAGATATTATCAACGCCTGTATATTTTTTGTCTTTGTTTATATTTCTAAGAATATAAATTCATAACAATGAATTTAAAAAAATACTCTTATCACAGCATCCTGCGCATAGCGAATTTCCAATTACAAAAATTATTTTTTCTCGGAAACCAATTTACATAGAATAATAAAACAAAACCTTCCCTTTTTGTGATTTTTGCCCCTCTTGTCGATGGTGCAAAATACATTTATATCGATAGAAAGGAAAAAAATAAAGCCATTTAATTATGTCAAAACCTACTTTACATTCTATAAGAAAACAAAAGTTCGGGGTTATAACTCAAAAATGAGTAGTTATAGAAAAACTCAAAGATAATATTTTGCCCGATTATTTCATAGTAAATTATTGTCTGACATTAGAACTAATATTTAATTAAATATTTATTGCGTAATTTATTCATTTCTCAATCTAAATTTAAACAACATTACAAAATATTTTTTTTCAATTTTCGAGATTATTTTTCAAGATTGACATACCATTTTATACATCAATAGAAAGAGGAGAAAAAATTCCATTAACTGCGCCAAAATCGATTTCATGTTTAGTAAGAAAAACGGGGCTTGGGGTCATACCTCGAAAATGGATAGTTACCGAAAAATTCTAAGAAAATATTCAAATTCTATGTAAAAAGTTGGTATTAGAATTTGCAGATGAAAATAGCTTAATTCTTATCAGTAAGAAGTTATGGGAAGAAAAAGAAATTTGGAATTATGTCGATAGCTCCTAAACTATTGGGAAGTTTAGAGATAGTGTTTGAGACGTTCACTCTAACCAAATTAAACTGATTACATCACTTTATCGGAAAGGGCAGAATAACCTCTGCCGCGCCAGCTAGTATCTTTTATATATTTTTGTTACATAGATTTTAAAGGACAAGGTTGGATGTCAGTAGTAAATTTAATATTTGACGGGGGGCCCGGGGTAGTTTGTCCCTGGGGCCCTGATTTCTCTCCACGGCCCTGTTAATAGCTAGATTAAAATAGTTATTTGTGTATTAAGAGCGCAAAATGGTATATTGCCGCTCGATTGAAAATGTTGACGCGCGACGCCGCCAGGCGGAGCACGTTAATTTCATGAGAGCGGCAATATCATTTTGTGCTCGAATTACACACAAAATTCTTTCTACAATCTTATAAAATGTATGTTTTATTTAAAAGTTACTTAAAAAATTAAATGGACGTTAATATTTACTTTAATGTTTTGGAGCTTCAGAAATGGTATTTGGAGGTGTACTTGAGAAATCACTGTCACAGTTATATATTTCCATCACATATGTATAGATTTCTTAAAATTTTTTATTCTTATATTTTACTAATTATAGTTATTTTTTATTTTTAAGTAATATTTTCTAGTTATTTTGAAATTTAATAAAATTAATATTTCACTTGATTACCATAAAACTAATGATTTTAGAATCTGTTTATTTGTTACCATAGAAAATATAAACAACGCCTACCCGATTTGTAATTAAATATACGTTGAGCGAGCGACAAAGTATTACTTTACGCTTTAAAGCGCAAAGTAGTACTTCGTTGCTCGGCAACGACAGTCTTCGGCAAATAGCCATTTTTCGCTCTCTTCATAGACCGCAAAAGCCTTCTTTCCACTAAGATTGTAGAAAAAAATTATTTTAATATATTTATTTTGAATTATTCATGGATAACTGTGGCTTGTATTGTATCGTTACTATAGAAATGAATTTGTTTACTTACTTTTAGCGAATTTCGAAAATTCGAAATTCAGCTATTACGCCCAGTGTCACAATCGAACGTGAAGTTGAGACTATAAAAGAAATATGTTTTGAGGGCCCTAGGATACGAAAATGATATTCACTAAAATTTATATATATATATATATATATATATATATATATATATATATATATATATATACACTCTAAGAAAAAAGGGTCAAAAACCGGGGTCAATATATATATATATATATATATATATATATATATATATATATATATATATATATATATATATATAATATAGACGGATTACTTCTCAAACGACGTATGTTTAAAAATGCTACTTTTCAGGAGACACAACTAACATAACTTAAAGAGACATAACTTCTTTATTTTTGAAAGTTTGAACTTCGTTTTCGTTTTAAGCACAGTTATTTGTATATATATATATATATATATATATATATATATATATATATATATATATATATACACATATATATAAATTTTAGTGAATTTCATTTTCGTATCCTAGGGACCTCAAAACATATTTCTGTTATAGTCTCAACTTCACGTTCGATTGTGACACTGGGCGTAATAGCTGAATTTCGAGTTTTCGAAATTCGCTAAAAGTAAGAAAACAAATTCATTTCTATAGTAACGATACAATACAAGCCATAGTCATCCATGAATAATTTAAAAAAAATACCTATATGAAAATAATTTTTTTCTACAATCTTAGTGGAAAGAAGGCTTTTGCGCTCTATGAAGAGAGCGATGATATATATATATATATATATATATATATATATATATATATATCGACGGCTTACTTCTAAAACCACGTATGTCGATTTTTCACTATTTTGAGATAATTAGATATAGATGTTCAGAATCATCTTATACTGATAAAAATTTCATTTTACTTATCCGAATGAAAGTTATTAACAATAATAACAGCTCGCATCTCCAGATTTCAAATTATGTCATAACCATGCGAGCCACCAGCGAGAGTCGGTATAGTAATGCTCAGTTGTTTTTTTTCTTATTACATATTTATCAATTTATGCAATTTATGTAATTATGTACACCAATTTTATTGCCATACTTATGCCGTATTTACACATGTTTAGAAGCTAAAGCAGGTTACTTAATCAAGTTACTAAATTGAATTACTTTTGTCATGTAGACAGTTGTATTTAGTGCAAGTGCAAGTAAGAAATTCCGTTCGCATGACGCAATCTGAGGCCGAGACTATAATGAAATGAAATGAATGCTGTAGGTGGGTCGGGATTCAGAGCTCCCGTTGCACGTAGGCCACCAAATACAGGCCCATTGTACCCCACGGCATCCAAGAGGGACTAGCTAGTGCCCAGTCCCTCATAGAAACTCAGGATTGCACTATAGTCTGCAGTCCTGATGTCCTCGGAACTCAGTATTGGAGATCCCAGATACTTGCATCTCAAGGATGACAATGCTTCACAAGAGCATAGAACATGGGACGAAGATTCGTCCTCCAAGCCGCACCTTCGGCAGAGAGGACTTTCCACTAATCCCATGATATGCAGGTGCTTTCTCAGGACGTTGTGCCCCGTGAGTATACCTGTTAAACGGCTCATCTGTACCCTGCTTAGAGACAGTAATTCCTTTCTCCGTTTTAAACTGGGCAGTACTATAAGCTATCGGGCCTGTCTGGCCGTTTTACACACTTCCCAGAGATGGGCGTGCTGCCTTTTAGCCCAGTCATCCGCAGCACACCTCACTTTCTGGAATGATATTCCTAGGGCCGGCTCTGGACCTATTAAAGGTTGAGTCGAGCCTCGTTTAGCTAAATCATCTGCTTTCTCATTTCCATCTATTCCCGTATGGCCTGGTACCCATACCAAGGTCACTGGACAATGGACCGAGAGTTGATCCAACGTTTCTTGGCACTCGTGCACCAATCTTGACGTTGTCTTAGCGCCATTAAGGGCGTTGAGAGCAGCCTGGCTGTCCGAGCATATGCTTACGCGATGTCCCTTCCAGCCGGGCCTACTTTGTATCAATTTCGCACAGGCTGAAATGGCAAACACTTCAGCCTGGAAAACCGCTGATTCTTTTCCCAAGGGGTAGGTTAGTCGGGTTCGGGGTCCAAAAACGCCCGCACCTGTACCTTCCGCCATCTTGGACCCGTCGGTATACCAGATTAGTCCTCTGACGGCTGTTGGGAGAGCATTGCTTTCCCACTCCTCCCTGGATGGAATGATCACATGATAGTTGCGATCCAAATTATATTCGGGCTTCATTGTGTCACTTACCATTTGAGTGATGTCAAGCGACTTCTGAAGCCCAGATAATGCGGCCGAATGCCCTTGCCCAGGATGTTTGAAAGACCAACATCCGTTACTCCAGAGTCTGTAGGCGCACAGCCTGGCCTGCCTCTGCACCTCTAAATGAAGCGGATACAGTCCCGTCAGCGCCTCCAGAGCGACCAGCGGCGTTGTACGCATCGCTCCCGTGATGCCCAAGAACGCTAATCTTTGAATTTTATTCAGTTTTGACCTAGCACTGGCTGTTTCAGTACCAGGCCACCAAACCAAGGAAGCAAAGGTAAGCGAAGGCCTAACGATTGTTGTATAGAGCCAATAAACCATTTTTGGTTTAAGGCCCCATCTGGCCCCAACAGCTCTTCGGCAGGCCCAAAAAGTGCTGCAGGCCTTAGCTACCTTGTTTTCAATGTGCTCCTTCCAGGTTAGCCGAGCATCGAGAGTAACTCCCAGATACTTGACCGATCCCGAAAATGCCAACCGTTTCCCAAAAAAGAGCGGCTCGAAAATACCATCGAGCCTCCTCTTCCTTGTAAAGACAAAAAGGTCGGTCTTCCCAGGATTAACTGTTAGATCGACTTCTCTGCACCACCGTTCCACGATGCCAAGTGCTGTCTCCATGAGACCAGCTACTGTGTCAGGAAAACGTCCGACGGACATAATACATATGTCATCAGCGTATCCCTGCGCATAAATACCAATATTACTGAGCCTGATGATTAGCTCATCTACCACCAGGCACCAAAGAAGTGGGGAAAGGACCCCTCCTTGTGGGCAGCCCCTTGGTGTTTTAACCTTGAGGGTGCAGTCGTTTAAACAGGCGACCGCTTGCCGCCCCTCAAGGGAAGCCATTATCCATCGGGTCAATGTATTATCGACCCCATGTTGACCTAGTCCTCTACAAATAGAGTCCAGGGAAGTGAAATTAGAAGCGCCCTCTATATCCAAGAAACTGGACATAGCCAATTCCTTTTGATCCAGCGTCTTCTCCAGCCGCACAACCAGCTGGTGAAGAGTTGTCTCAACTGATTTACCAGCTTGATATGCGTGTTGATTAGGATGTAATGGCCTATCCTTTAGAGCATTATCCCTAATGTATCTATCCACCAGCCTTTCCAGTGTTTTCAATAGGAACGATGTCAGGCAGATGGGACGAAAGTCCTTGGGTCGGGTATAAGAGTCCCTCCCCGGTTTCGGTATAAATACGACCCTGGCCACACGCCATGTAGAGTGAACATAGCCCCTAGCCAGACATGGTCGAAAGATTCTAATCAGGTGCGGAATAAGTACTCCTTCTGCCTGCTGTAGCAGGGCAGGGAACACTCCATCCAAACCCGGGCTCTTGTAAAAGGCAAACGTGTTAATTGCCCACTGTACTCTTTTGTATGTTACTATGCTGGCAGCCACTTTCCAGTCCTGTTTTTTGGGTGTGTAAATGGCTACCAGCGGGTCTTCTTCACAAACTTCCGATTCCGGAAAGTGAGTTCCTAACAGAAGCTCAAGGGTCTCTAGTTCTGAGGAAGTTGTTGCCCCAGAAGGTGTTAAGAGTGTCCCTAGTTTTGCTTTAGAGTCCCGTGTCAGAACTCTGTGCAACCGAGAGACGGCAGGCGTATCATTTATGTTTTGGCAGAAGGTTCTCCAAGATGTTCTGGAGGACTTCCTGATCTTTTTAGCGAATTTCCAAAACTGGAAATTCAGCTTTTACGCCAGGTGTCATGGTGCGACCTAAGCCCGGGACCATATCAGAAATATGTTTTGAGGTCCCTAGAATACGAAAATGATATTCACTAAAATTTATATATATATATATATATATATATATATATATATATATATATATATATATATATATATATATATATATATATATATATATATATATATATATCGCACATTGAGAATAAAACTGTTACAACTGCAAATTTTTCGTTTTTGAGATTTTTATATCATTGGATTCAGCTACATTTAAGCTATCGATTGGTGAAATTTTCATCCTAAAATTCTAGAAAATAAAAAAGTTATAGCTCATAAACTTTTTTTAAATTTTAACGGTCTAAGAATAAATGGTTTAAAAAATTTTTGTTACATGTGCAGTTGTAACAAAGAGAAAACAAAAAATTAACTTTTTATTTAGATTAAAAAAGGTATATGTATGTGATTTCTTTTATTAAGTGGCTACATGTTAGAGTGGATTGTAGGTACATACAGAACTACACGCATTTTGGTATTCCTTCTTCTGTTATCATTTTACAATGTAAGTGAATAATGATGTTCTCAATTTTAGCCATATTTAATGTTTATTGAGTTTAGACGAATTCTTTCGTAGCATTATTGTTATTAAAATATAATTATAATTTATTTTAATTTCAAAATATGGACGCTGATAAAGAAAAAATTAATTTAACAGCTCTTTCTGAATATAATCTTATAATTTAAACAATTTAAACCATATAATTTAAACAATTTAAATAATTTTATCCATTTAAATTTAAATAATTGACAGTTTTTGTCTTCTGCTTTAACTATTACTGTTAATTCGGATATATATTTTAATTTGGACGAAACTTTCCCAAATAATACTAATGGAAATTTAACAACACCTGTTTCGGAACGAAAGAAACGAAAGCGAAATCGCGATTTACGGGCGACAAATATACAAAAAGGTTTAATTAATACAGGGTCAGAACGTTATTCACTGAAAACTTAGAAATTTTTCCGGTAAAAACAAAAATTAAATCAGGATATTGCGTAGAAGATAAAATGTAAACTAGAAAAGTAAACTAAAAGCTTAATCGAAATATTTGTATATTAAAAACAGACAAACGTGTGAAAAACTTCAATCGGCAAAATATTGATATAAAAGAAAATGTAAGAAACCATATAAGTAAATTAAAATCCAAAAACAAAATAAAATTGTAGCAGCATATCCCTAATAGCTACATACTCCTAATAGTTGTAATAGAAGAAAAGAAGAATAAATAACATAATATTTTCTGTTAAATGTGTTTAATTGCTTTTACTACTAAATGTCTAACAAATTATTATAAATTGATTGTATAATGGTTGAATTTATACTCTATTAGTCCCATTTCTTTGGTCGGCAATAGAATATTTTCGAAAAAATTAGTTTTCATACTTTTCGAAAACGTAAACTTTTGATCGTAAATATCTCGTAAACGGTGCATCGTAGCTCAAAAATAACGGAATTTTTGAAGGCTTAAGCGAGGCAAGTTATGGGTATTCCGAACATACTGGGACTATCAAAACTTACTTTTCGTTATCGAAAATTATCGATACCGAGTTACTTATCATAAACTGATTATAATTAATTGATTCAGACTGATTAGTCAAATTGGTTTTGTCACCAATAAAATATTTTCAAAAAAATTAGTTTTCAATACTTTTCGAAAACGTAAACCTTTGGTCGTAAATATCTCGTAAACGGTACATCGTAGCTCAAAAATAACGAAATTTTTGAAGGCTTAAGCGAAGCAAGTTGTGGGTATTCCTAATATATTGGGACTGTCAAAACCTATTTTTCGTTATCGAAAATTATCGATATCGAAAAAAACGATATTTTTAAAATTTTAACGTGTAAATTTCTACATTTTCGTTATCATTTAAAGTATTATAAAATTCTCTACAATTTTTGGTAGCTTTTATTTCCAGTATCTTTTTTTTATAATGACGGATTTAATTTACGCGATTTTTTATCCGCATAAATTGAATCCCCATGAAACGAATATTCACGTAAATTGAGGGACCGGTGTCGCGGTCTTTAATTAAAAACGCATTTGTAAAATAGCACAGCTAATTGTAAGTAATCGTTTTTACTCAGGTTTCGGGAATTTTCCCGGGAGAATACTCAATAATTACCCAAATGAGAATATTCCCGGGAAAATTCCTATCGGAAATTTTGCCGTTGCCCATCTCTATCTGTAATACAGTTATGGAATGTGTTACCTTGGGAATTTTCCCGGGAAAATACTTAATAATTACCCAAATGGGAATATTCCCGGGAAAATTCCCACTAGGAATTTTCCCGTTGCCCATCTCTATCTGTAATATAATTATGGAATTTGTTACCTTAAACAATTGCCAGTATAAAATTATATAAAGCGAAATTTTCAAAATTTCTGAAAAGTATTAGTTGCAGATACAACTTTGCGTCACCAACAAAAAGTAATATTTTGTGAAATAATTAAGAAAAAATGTATTATTTGCAGATATAACATTATAATCCTAAACAGAATGCAACTTTTTGTAAAATAACTAAAAAATTTTTGGTTACAACTGCAATGAAAATTTAAACTATGAATTTTCTCGACAAAATTTTTATCACAACATTTAAAACTAACTGTTAGAATGAACCTAGCAAAGTTTTAAAGTTCTAAGATGATTTGGAAAAAAGTTATTCGGTTTTAAATTTCTTCAAAATCTTATTTCTTTAATATCTTAAAATTAGTGATTTTGCAGTTGCAACAGTTTTATTCTCAAGGGGCGATATATATATATATATATATATATATATATATATATATATATATATATATATATATATATATATATATATATATATATATATATATATATCCGCGCGATAACTCTCGAACGAAACGTTTAATGCTTATGAAATTTTGTGTGCGAATTCGATTTTCCAAATCGTTGGATGAGTTCGTTAGCCAGACACGTCGGATGCCCAGAAGTAGGTTTGCCGGGCGTTTTTTGTCAACAAAATGAGTTTTTTGCCAGAATTAAGCATTTTTTCAAATTTTTTTTTACACCAAGCCATAGTAAAAGGTAAAATGCATAAAAAATGTTTTTATACCGTTGCTCTAAATTACTTACTTTTCGAGAAAAACTAGGAAATATGTCGTTCTCCATTTCACTCGCACTCGCATTCTTTTTTTTTTCTGTCTCATTTGTTGCGAGCTAAATTCGAAAAAAACCGCTTTATAAGTAGCGTGTCATGATTTTTTTAATCCAATTTAACGATTCGGCTATATTCTATTTCTCTGTCAGTTAAATGTTTTTATAATGTATCTCTGTTCCATTTTTTTTGACAAAAAAACTCCCGACGATATCTGTTATGTGATATGATCAGAATTTAGATTATATTTACACCTTCCTAAAATTAATAAGAGTTTGCTTCAATCGTATAAAAATTACGTTAAATCATATTCAAACAATAATATTTTTACGTAATTTTCTATCCAATTGACAATACAGTTATGATTAGAATTGTATAATCAGAGTATTCTAGTATTAAATAATTTTGCACATTCAATTTTTTTTTTTAACAAAAACAAATTTTTTTAAATTCTGACACATTCTTTTATGAAATTTCGATTAAGAAATATTAAAAAATTTTAAAGTGAATCATTTAAAAAGAGTTAAAAATAAATTAAAAAGGAAACATTTCTCTATTTTAACATATTTGTAAAGGAAATTTTACAGTTTACTTACAGTTTTTTGAAAAAATGTAATAACATTTTTACATACAATAAAGATTATATTTGAACGGTAGGAAATCCACAAATTTTTTTTTATTTCTTTAATTAATTATTAAATTTGGTTTTAGAAGAAAATCTTCGTCTAATTCGCTCCAAGCCGAAAGTATAGCCACTAATAAGGACATTCCACTGTTAAAATAAATGGAAAATATATTGAAATTTATTTAATGAAAGCCATTCATATACATTTTTAAAATATCCTTTTGAATTATATAACAAATAAAATCTGTGTAAAAAAATCTAATTGACGTGTTTTTTCTCAATTTTCTAATATTAAGTAAGGCTCGTTAGTTAGGGAGTGATTCTGTTAAAATTTTAATGTAAAATATGGTAATTTTAACCCTCTTTAAAAGAACATTTCGATTTTAACAATAAAAAAATTTTAAAAAGTGTTTTCGTTTTTCCCGGATTACCAAAAACTTTTCATAGGCATATCTGTGACTAAAGTTGCCTCCCTTTCTTAAGAAAATAAAGTATTTTTAAAATTTTGTGCAAAAAAATAAAACACAATTAACGAAAAAAAAGTACGCGTTCCCATATTTTTAAGATTTTGTAGTACAAAATCCTTATAAATTCATCATATCTGTTATTGCATTTACTAGCTTTTACGCAATTTAATAAACAGTATCGTTTTGATTTTTTAAACTCATTTAAGACATTTATTGTTAGTGAGACATATTTGAATTATTTTCCTAACTAATAAATTAAATTCTGTAGACTGATGTTTTTGTAGAAAAAAAAATTCTAGGTAACGTCTGTATTAGACAAAAGTCTGAAAAATGGACGTAGAATCTCACTGTTATTAATTATTATGTCTTAGTCTTTTGAAAAATTATTTTTTGAACTAAAATAAGAATAGGAGGAATATAAACTTAGGGGTAAACGACAGGGGTATATAAACTTTATTTTAGATTCTACGTTTATTTTTACAGAAAATCATCAAGTACCTATTATTTCTTTTTTGAATGTATAAATACAAAAAGTTCGAAATTATTTTATATTAGAATTTCAATTTTGGTCGACCCTACGGGTTGCCCCTATTTACTCTTTTCTCGTCTCTTTTGACCCCAATTTTTCATAGAGAAGAAATTATACGATTTTTGTTAATTTTTCAAAAACCACCGATATTTTTAAATTTTTTTGGATACTGCTGATAAAGTGACCATCTTCGCGTAAATTTTTAATATATTAAAGATTAGGTATTCATAAAATAAATACAAAAAAATACGGTGTGAAGTCTGAATGCGTACCTATTCATCCTTGTCTACGGTAGCACATTTTTTATTGACATAAATATTAGAAACACAGGAAAAGAGACCAGGAATCAACATAGAAGTGGACTATGGTACGATATATTTTCTGAAAAAAGTGCTTAGGACCAAAGTTATAGAGTTCAAAGTGATGCACTTGATGATGACTTTGAAGTTGACCTTGAGGTCAATATCCAAAATCATTTGAAAATCATTTAATATTTTTCAAAAGGAGTAGTTTACTTTTCATCCCTAAATGGTTCAAAGTATATTCGAACGAATTTCTCATGCAAGATAGAAAATAAGTGATCAAGAAGTAATTTTGAAAAATACTTGCTCAATCGCAATCGGAAAAATAATAGTTAATCATATGTTCAATTGAATTCCTAATATGATAACTATAGAGTAGCAATAAAAATTTTAAAAAATTTTGAAAATTTCTAATATAACATAAAGTTAATGTTTAACTTACAATTGGAGTGATATTAAATCTTTTCATAACTTTACTTCTAAAATTACTTACAAAAATGTTTACTTCTAATTTTTTCTATAAATTTGCGCCTATTTTTCCATTTCTTCAGGTTTTTATTTTTTTTATTTTAGAAAAATAACGCAACAAATCAATTTTGAAGATAGATTGAGTCAATACATGAAATTACTGCTTATAGGTACAGGATATGGTCAAAGTTCGGCAATGGCTAATCATTTTCAACTGACCTTGAAAATCGATTTCAGGGTCACTATCAAGTGCATCGCTTTAAATTCTACAAATTTGGTACTCAGCCCTTTTTTCAGAAAATATGTCGTTTCAAAAATATTTAGCTATAACTGTTTTCATCTACAGAGGTTGAATGGTGTTTTCTACCCCTAAAAAGTGTATTTAGCCGAAATAAAAAAAACACGTATTTAATATTTTTCGCTGTTTAATAAGTATGTTAAGTTTCATTCAAATTGGCGAGTATTAGTTGGGTAGTGTTATTTGTCAGAATGTTTTGCCGATCTAGTTTTTTCAATATTTCTTTGCTCGTTTTCAGAATTTGTATTTTAATTTCTACGGACAAATAACTCATTCTTTTCTTCGATTTAAGTAACTTTTATTTGCTAATGTTGACCATTAATTGATCGAAACATATCAAATATTTTTCAATGATTTTTTTAGCGAATGTCGAAAATCTTGAAAATTTTTTCACCGTTAGTAAGTTAAAGTATTTGAATTCATTAAGTAATTAAATGATGTCCACAAGAACCTTACGGACTACCATAAGTTATATGAGATCCCTAGGACCCATTTCTTACTGTTAGAATAAACTTTTTACTAAAATTATTTTAGATGAATAAAGGTTATGTTGTATGATTTCCGCCAGGGTTTACTGTTCCCATTATTGTAAAAAATAAACTAACCGACCGATTTTGAAAATTTTTTCACTGTTAGAGAACTAAATTATTTTAGATGGATACAACTATGCTGCACAAAGTCCGTTCGGGTTCTTGGGTCCCAAAAATATCAAAACTAATTACCCAGCCGATTTTAAAAAATCTTTTACTCTTAGAAAGCTAAACTATTTTAAATAGGTACAGTTCTTAGATGAGATCCGCCAGTCCCCAAAATTTGGAAATTCGCTATGTTATGCAGATGCTGCGACAGGGGTATTTTTGTACCTGCGCTGACTCTCCCGATAACAGTTCGAGACTATAACAGAAATATGTTTTGAGGTCCCTAGAATACGAAACTGATATTCACTAAAATTTATATATATATATATATACATATATATATATATATATATATATATATATATATATATATATATATATATATATATATATATATATATATATATATATATATACTTATGTATCCGCGCGATAACTCTCAAAACGTCTAATGCTTATGAAATTTTGTGTGCGAACTGGATTCTGAATTGGCTTGGCTAAGTTCGTTAGCCAGACACGTCGGATGCCCAGAAGTAGGTTTTCTGGCCATTTATTATCATTCAATCCTATCATAAGACAGTTCGATTTTTACATCGTTGAAAAGGAAAAAAAAATTATGAAGAAAATGTTCTTATAATTTTCCTTCTATGTTAAGAAAATCGTAATTTTTCACTTTTGCCTTATTTTGCTCTCTTGGTCATTGTAATCAGTAATTTATATTTCTGTCTCACTTCCTTATCAAATAGAGAAAAATTTTATTTTTTTTTACGTGAAACAAACGGTAGTTATTCAAAATCTGTGTGTTATAAATACCATATCTCTGTCTCATTTTTCTAAAATAAAATTAAGATATTTTCAGCATATGTAATGAAGATTTTTTTTTATTGAATTTTAAATGAACAAGATAATGAAGGTAATGTCACGATATAATATTATTAAATATTATAGAAAAATAACATAATAATAATGTTTATATGCCAGGAAAAAAATTTTAAAGAACTGGATCGATTTTGAAAAATTTTTCACTATTATTCATTAATGTTAGAAAACTAAACAATTCTAAATGGACCTAAAGTATCTTATATGAGATCCGTTAGGCTATTGGGGACCTAAAAATGACAAAAATTAACTACTCAATCGATTTTAAAATTTTTTTCACCGTTAGTAAGCTAAAATATTTGAATTAGTTAAATTATTAAATGATGTCCGCGAGACCCTCACGGACTGCCATAAGTTATACGACCCGCCAGGGTCCATTGATCCCATAATTGTAAAAAATAAACTAGCCGACCAGTTCTGAAAATTTTTTCACTGTCAAAGATTTAAGCTATTTTAGATAGATACAGATTACGTAATGTAAGGTCCGCCAGCGTCTATGGGACCCAAAAGTATCAAAAATAAACTAACCGACCGATTTTAAAAATTTTTTCACTGTTAGAGAGCTAAACTATTTTAGAAAGATATAGATTACCTTATGCAAGGTCCGCTAAGGTCCACTGGATCTAGAAGTGTCAAAAATAAAATAAGCGACCGATTTTGAAAATGTTTTCATTGTCAAAGAGCTAAGCAATTTTAGATAGATATAGAATACGTAATGTAAGGTCCGCCAGGGTCCATTGGACCCAAAAGTGTCAACAATAAACTAACCGACCAATTTTGGAAATTTTTTCACTGTTAGAGAGCTAAACTATTTTAGATAGATATAGATTAGCTTATGTAAGGTCCGCTAGGGTCCATTGGATCTAAAAGTGTCAAAAATACAATAACCGACTGATTTTGAAAAGTTTTTCACTATTACAGAGGTAAACTATTTTAGATGGATTTAGCTTATATGTTGTATGAGGTCGGGCAGAGTCCTCGGATCTTTTTTTTAAGCGCCAAAAATAAAGTAACTGACTGATTTTGAAATTTTTTTCGCTGTTAGAGAGCTAAACTATTTTAGATAGATATAGATTATCTTATGTAAGGTCCGACAGAGTCCATGGGACCCAGAAGTGTCAAAAATAAAATAACTGACCGATTTTGAAAATTATATTATATATATTTATATTATATTATATACATTTATATATATATATATATATATATATATATATTATATATATATATATATATATATATATATATATATATATATAAATGAGATCCACCGGGATCTTGCAGATCCGGAAACACCAGAAATAAGCTACCGAACCGATTCTCAAAATTTTCTCATTGCTAGAGAACTAACTTATTTTAGGTGGATAGCACTATGTTGTACAAAGTCCGTTCGGGGTCTTGGGTCCCAAAGATACCAAAAATAAATTACCCAGCCGATTCTGAAAATTCTTTTACTCTTAGAAAGCTAAACTATTTTAGATGGGTATAAATATGAACTACCGAATCGATTTTGAACATTTTTTTCACCATCAGTAAGTTAAACTATTTTAAATGGATATATGCGCCAAGCGCCTTATGCGAAAAAGCGTCAAAAATTAACTACTCAACTGGTTTTGAAAATCGTTTCACTCTTAGAAAGCTGAATTTTTTTTAGACGAGATCCACCAGTGCCCAATATTTAGAAATTCGCTATGTTATGCAGATGCTGCGATAGGGGAATTCTATTTAATTGTGCACCGTCACTTTATTTTTTTTTGTTTTGAACTTGCTGTTATTTGTATATATGTCTTATACCAGTGTAAACACATTAAGTTTAGTAAAGTGTTTAGTAGATTTCGAATATACAAATATAGGCGCGTAAATATTTATTGCAAATATTTTTTTGGGAATTTTTGTACTTATTGTATTATGTAAATTAGAAATATCAAAAAAAGTCACTGAAGGCAACTCCATAAAAAATTGAAACTCGTCTGACAACTACTCTTCATCTAATAATATATATATATATATATATATATATATATATATATATATATATATATATATATATATATATATAATATATATATATATATATATATATATATATATAAATTGTGACATTTATGTTTGAACTGACTTGTTGGTTCGACCTTTTAATATATTTATATATGATTTGTCCGAAATATATCCCATTAAAATGGGAAAAAATGTTATATATATATATATATATATATATATATATATATATATATATATATATATATATATATATATATATATATATATATATATATATAATGGGATATATAATGGGATATATTTCGGACAAATCATGTATAAATATATTAAAAGGTCGAACCAACAAGTCAGTTCAAACATAAATGTCACATTTTTTTCTGATGAAATCGCTTATTAATATATCTGATACATTTTTGTAGTGCACAACGAATTTATTGACGACTATGTACCATTTTTAATTTAGTTTTACTAGATTATGTATTACTACTTCAACTAATACTAAATCAATTTACTAAATTGTGTGCAGACAGCCACTAAACAAAAAAACTATTCAATTTAGCTACTTGCTTGAGTTACTAAACTCGTGTAAATTCGGCATTATTTCATGGTTATCTCCTAATGTATCATGAGTGTCCCCATCTAGTAACATTTTACATCAACCGGGAATATTTTAGTTTTAATTATTCTCAGTCCACTTAAAAACTACCACTAGATGGCGACAATCACGATATACTGGATACACTGAGTTATTTTGACATAATGGCCACGTATCTCGCAAAATTACATATATTTAATTAATTAAATGTTTTGAGCTATAAAATTTTATTTTAATAATAAGAAAAAATAACTTTGTGCTTAAAACGAAAACGAAGTTCAAACTTTCAAAAATAAAGACGTTATGTCTCTTTAAGTTATGTTGTGTCTCCTGAAAAGTAGCATTTTTAAACATACTTTAAACATACGTCGTTTGAGAAGTAAGCCGTCTATATAATATATATATATATATATATATATATATATATATATATATATATATATATATATATATATATATATATATATATATTATATATATATATATATATATATATATATATATATATGTATATATATATATATATATATATACATATACGTGTAACGACGCCATTTATGTATATAATCATACGATTTAAATAAAGTTCTTTATTATTATTATTATTATATATATATATATATATATATATATATATATATATATATATATATATATATATATATATATATATATATATATGTCGCCCCGATAACTTTCAAACGAAACGTTTAATATTTATGAAGTTTGATATGGGACCTGGATTTTGATCTGAGTCGGCTAAGTTCTTTAGCCAGACACATCAGATGCCCAGAAGGTTTTCGTGTCCTTTTTTTCATTTTTTATCATTCGATCCTATCATTAGACAGTTCGATTTTTACATTGTTGAAAAGGAAAAAAAATTATGAAGAAAATATTCTTATAATTTTCTTTCTATGTTAAGTAATTTTCGAGAAAATTGTAATTTTTCACTTCTGGCCCACTTTGCTCTCTTTGTCAGCGTAATAAGTAATTTACATTTCTGTCTCAATTCATTATAAAATATAGAAAATTCACTTTTTTTACGATTTTTTACGAAAACAATTGATATCTATTCACATATACATATGTATTAATTGTGTTATAATAAACAAAGTTCTGTCTCTCTGTTAATTGCATTATAATTAACATAGCTCTGTCTCAAGTTGAAAAATTAAAATTAAGCAGATTTTTGAAGCTTATGTAATGAAGATATATTTTTTTCTATTGAATTTTAAATGAATACGAAATTGAAATTTATGTCATCATATCATATTATTAAATATTAACATATTAGATAATATGTATGTATGTACGCACGGAAAAAAATTTTAAATGGATCGATTTTGAAAATTTTTTCACTAATAATCATTAATGTTAGAAAGTTAAACAATTTTAGATGGATTTAAGGTATCTTATGTGAGATCCGTAAAGGTTTTGGGGACCTAGAAACGCCAAAAATTAATTACCCAATCGATTTTGAAAATTTTTTCACCGTTAGTAAGTTAAAATATTTGAATTAATTAAGTAATTAAATGAAGTCTGCAAGAACCGTACGGACTGTCATAAGTTACATGAGATCCTTAGGACCAATTTCTTACTGTTAGGGTCCGTCCACACGACACAAGCTTTACCACCGACTTACTTGCGCAAACCAGTTTGTGCAAGTAAACATGTACGTATGGACGGGAAAAAACGTAGCGACTTACTTGCACAAACCTGGTTTGCGCAGGTAAGTCGGTGGTAAAGCTTGAGCGTGTGGACGGGCCCTTAGAGAGAGAAACTTTTTATTAAAATTATTTTAAATGAATAAAGCTTATGTTGTAAGAGTTCCGCCAGGGTTTACTGATCCCATAATTGTAAAAAATAAACAAATCGACCAATTTAAAAAATTTTTTCACTGTTACAGAGCTAAACTATTTTAGATAGATATAGATTACTTTATGTAAGGTCCGCCAAGGTTCGTAGGACCCAGAAGTGTCAAAAATAAATTAACCGACCGATTTTGAAAATTTTTTCACTGTTAGGGAGCTAAGCTATTTTAGATAGATATAAATTACGTATGTAAGGTCCGCCAGCGTCCGTGGGATCTAAAAGTGTCAAAAATAAAATAACCAACTGATTTTGAAAATTTTGTCACTGTTAGAGAGTTAAACTATTTTAGATAGATATAAATTACGTTATGTAAGGTCTGCCAGGGTCCGTGGGATCTAAAAGTGTCAAAAATAAAATAACCGACCGATTTTGAAAATTTTTTCACTGTTACAGAGGTAAACAATTTTAGATGAAAATAGCTTATATGTTGTATGAGATCGGCCAGGGTCCTGGGATCTTAAAAGCGCAAAATGAACTAACCGGCCGATTTTGAAAATTTTTTCACCCTTAGAGAGCTAAACTTTTTTTAGATAGATATAGATTACGTCATGTAAGGTCTGCTAGGGTCCATGGGACTTAAAAGTGTCAAAAATAAACTAACTGACCGATTTTGAAAATTTTTTCACTGTTACAGAGCTTAATTATTTTAGATAGATATAGATTACGTTATGTAAGATCCGCCAGGGTCTGTGGAACCCAAATGTGTCAAAAATGAGATAAGGGACCGATTTTGAAAATTTTTTCACTGCTACAGAGGTAAACTATTTTAGATGGATATAGCTTATACACGGAGAGAAAAATCATATAATTTTTGTAGATAAAATTTCAGAAAAATTACCGTGCTCTCTTATAATGCGTGCGCGATCGACGACCAAAATAAAAAACATGTGCTAGCATGGTAAAATTTAATGTGCTAAGACAACTTTTATCACACTCTTATGCATATATGTTATAGTTTAATTCTTGTTGTCGTACTCTTTCATTTGCGCATCTGACCCGCAACCTTATGTTGCTTGGGCTGTACCTGTAAAAACTTCGAACCTCTAAGAACTTTATGATGCATACAAAAATGATTGCCAACAATATATTCTAATACTAAAGATAGTGAAGTAATAAAAATCGTCAAGTGCGTATTTTTGACACGCACTAAGTAATGTCACCTCAGTAATGATTTTTTGGCTCGTTTTTTAAGTACAGTGAGAATACCCTCTTGCGTTTATTCAATATATGTACAACTCAGTGAGAATACAGCTCTCTTGCGTTTATTGATATGCATGTAAAACTCTATAATTATTTTCCCCCACTATGATCACAGACCGATATTAATATGTCATCCTTCGGTGACATAACAAAATGATGAATTAAACGGTGACATTCCCGTCCTCTAACACAGTGTAATGAATACTGCTTGCTGCTTGTAAGATCAAGGTGCTTGGTCCGACCAGTCCGAACAAGTTGGTCGTCCAAACCTATAGTTGGCTATGTGACTTGCTGTGAGTGAGGTACATTTCAACAGCGTTCACAACAAACACAACCTTCTTTCTATTTTTTTCTTTCTACTATTAGCAGATAGTATTTCAAATATTATAATACAGCATGGTAATTTTTCTAAGAAAAACAATTAAAAAATATTTTTTTGTCGACAATGGAACTTTTTACTGTGCTGTTTTACAAATTTTATGGAACTAATATTACGGAAAAAATATTCTATCCTTTAAATTTTCTATAATTAATTATAATTTTTATATTTTTACCGTACAAAATTGAATATGTTCGCCTTTTACACGTCGATTGTAGTGCTGAGCACAGTAATTTTTATATGAATTTTCTCTCCGTGTATGTTTTATGAGGTCGGCCAGTGTCCTACGATCTTAAAACCGCCAAAAATAAACTAACCGACCGATTTTGAAAATTTTTTCACTGTTAGAGAGGTAAACTATTTTAGATAGATATAGATTACGTTATGTAAGGCCCAGCAGCGTCAGTGGGACCGAAAAGTGTCAAAAATAAAATAACTGATCGATTTTGAAAATTTACAGAGGTAAACTATTTTAGATAGGGACAGGTTGTGTTATCTGAGATCCACAGCTGTCCTGCGGATGGAAATGCGGCGTAGAATGTTACACAACGGGGTTTCAAAATACTTTTATTATATATATATATATATATATATATATATATATATATATATATATATATATATATATATATATATATATAAAATATATATAATATATATTACATAAAGTCCGCCTTGAATGTACGGTCGAGCTGATTTTTTAATGAGGTCCACCGGGATCTTGCAGATCCGAAAACGCCAGAAATAAGCTATCGAACCAATTCTGAAAATTTTCTCACTGCTAGAGAACTAAATTATTTTACATGGATACAACTATGCTGCACAAATTCCGTTCGGATTCTTGGGTCCCAAAAATACCAAAACTAATTATCCAGCCGATTTTAAAAATTCTTTTACTCTTAGAAAGCTAAATTATTTTAAATGGGTACAGGTCTTAGATGAGATCCGCCAGTGCCCAATATTTGGAAATTCGCTGTTATGCAGATTCTGCGACAGGGGTATTTATAAATAGCATCTACTTATAAAATGCATAATAAAAAGTATCAACTTTTTATTACGCGTAAAAAAAGTAAGCCATTTTAACACTATCACAGGAAACTGTAAAGTTAACTTTTTAATTCAGAACTCCATAACTAATTTTATGTGCGACTGAATCATAAAAGCCTATTTTATTACATTGTTAAGAGATATAAAAAGTATTACTTTTTGGAACTAGTTGCATAATTAAAAGCAAAAAACACTAGTGCCATAAAGAATAGTCTACTTGATAAATTTTAATTTCAATTTTACAATAAACAGAAAACACACTAACTTTATTTGTATACCATATTTACAAATGTTGGCATAATTAATATTAATTACACAATCTGAACTATTATTAAAATTTATTCCAGGCAGCTTTTTTAAAATTCTTTTAAAAATGCTCCAATATTTAATTAGCTTTAGATGACAGATAATAACCAAAGCATACTTTAAACACAATAAATTCATCTATGCCAACTATATATAAAATACATATTTTATTTAAAGTATAGACGTGAGATTTATAAATTCGATTTTTATCGATAACTAGGAATTTTAACAGTCGTACATAAAGCTTTGTATGCAACTTGTACATAATTTGACTTTATGAACTCGCCTTTTTTTGTTGGCCCAGCTCGCAAGCTCGCTCAGCCATAAACACGGCTCGTTCATAAAGATCTTCATTATATACTTGTTGCATAAATAGCTATTATAAAATTGATTAAAAAATGCACGATTTTATAGCTAAAATATAAAACAAAAACGCCGTGAGCAGCAGAGCCCCATCACGGAAGTCCAATTTTTCCTTTCATCTTCGGTATTGAGTGTCTACAAGCGAAATGTAATTGAAAGTCCACAAGCGATTTGTCATTTTGGTGGTTTCAAAACTGATGATGAGTGTCCGGTTGATCGGGGCTTTAAAAAAAAGTTTTAAGTTTTTAAGGGCTGAATCTCAGTAAATTTCAATTTTGTGCCGATGGCAGTTAACAGGGAAAAAGCCAACACAATTCGTACGAGGGCATTCCTACCCATGCTTATCCGCTAATTGCCTTTGTGTTTTATTTTTAAATATTAAAAAAGGAACTTAAATAGTAAACTGAAAGGCTTTTATGAAGATATTTTTTTTTCCAAAAAAATCTAAAATTTCTATTTTATAAATAATAAAAATCCAAAATTCCTAATTTATAAATAAACAGTGACTTTAATAACATTTTTAAATTACTTAATATGTATGTATTTCATTTGTTATCAAAGTAAATTCACTTTTTAGTCGAATTTTCTCCGAAAAATTAGACTTATACAGTCTATACGATAAGAGCTGCGAGAGGCGAGACCAGGGGCGCTATCCGTTTTCGGACCCGTAGAACACGATTATGTAAAAAAAAAAGATGTCTGATATATATATATATATATATATATATATATATATATATATATATATATATATATATATATATATATATATATATATATATATATATTTTCCCGCAACCTTTTAATATGTGTAGGGCCCCCCTATGGAAGTTAAGAGATGAAATTTGGTAAGTGGGGCTTATTCCGATGCACAACAATACTATCAAAGTGGGGTCAAATTTTGGGCAAATTTTTTTTCGGACCCGACTTTTAAGGGGGTGGTGGGGGGCGGAAAAGCAATAAAACTTTTCCAAACCGGTTTTAAATAATGTTTCGGTCAATTATCTACAACATATCCAAAATTCAGCTTCCTAGGATGATATGGTGGGAGTAGAGGGGGGAAAAACGATTTTCGCTGGATCTAACAGGCCCCCAGCCCCCCAGAATTAACGTAGAGGGTTGAAATTTGGTGTGTTGATAAAGTTCGTACCTAGGTTGTGCTTTTTGGAGGTTTTAATATTTTACCTCCACCCACCTCATTTTTAAGCTACAATTTCATGCATTTTCGACGTTTTCGAAGTTTGAACCACTCGCACAGGTCACCCGAATAAACCTAGAGGGCTGAAATTTTGTATTCGGATTGAGTTAGTATCAAGGGGGTGCCTTTTGGGGGTCTCGACTTTTAACCCCTACCCCCACCATTTTTATACCCAAAAGAACATGATTTTTCTTGTTTTTTAACAGTTTCGTTCGGGTCAAAATCTCCCCAAATAGACCTAGAGGGCTGAAATTTGGTGTACAGGTTAAGCTAATAGCCAGACACTGTTTTTTGGAGGTTTCAACTTTTAACCCTTACCCCCACGATTTTTACGCCAATATTTCCTTAATTTTTTTGCTTGTTTTCTAACACGTCTAGAGACTCCATAAGTAAACCTAGAGGGCTGAAATTTTGTACGTGTATTCAGTTAGTATCCAGCTAGTACCTTGTAGGGAGTCCGCATCACTTTTCCCCCCACTTCTCCCATTTTTACATCGGAATTGAATGCTATTGTTAAATGTGTTTTAAAAGCATTATGTTTATTCTAAATACAAGTAGGCGAATAGTAATTTTAAAAAATTTAAAAAAAAGTGAACTTACTTTTATGACAAATGAAATACATACATATTAAGTAATTTAAAAATGTTATTAAAGTCACTGTTTATTTATAAATTAGGAATTTTGGATTTTTAGTATTTATAAAATAGAAATTTTGGATTTTTTTGGAAAGAAAAAATATCTTTATAAAGGCCTTCCAGTTTACTATTTAAGGTCCTTTTTTAATATTTAAAACTAAAACATAAAGGCAATTAGCGGATAAACATGGGCAGGAATGTCCTCGTACGAATTGTGTTGATTTTTTTTCTGCTACCTGTTTTCGGCACAAAATTGAAATTTACTGAGATACAGCCCTTAAATACTTAAAACCTTTTTTTAAAGCCTCGATCAGCCGAACACTCATCACCAGTTTTGAAACCAACAAAATGACAATTCGGTTGTAGACTTTCAATCACATTTCGCTTGTAGACATTCAATACCGAAGATGAAGGGGAAAATTCGACTACCGTGATGGGGCCCCGCTGCTAAAATTACTATTCGTTTACTTGTATTTAGAATAAAAATAATGCCTTTAAAACACATTTAACAATAGCATTCAATTCCGATGTAAAAATGGGAGAAGTGGGGTGAAAAGTAATGTGGACTCCCTAAAAGGTACTAGCTGGATACTAACTGAATATACGTACAAAATTTCAGCCCTCTAGGTTTCCTTAGAGAGTCTCTAGACGTGTTAGAAAACAAGCAAAAAAATTAAGGAAATATTGGCGTAAAAATCGTGGGGGTAAGGGTTAAAATCTGAAACCTCCAAAAAACAGTGTTTGGCTATTAGCTTAACCTGTACACAAAATTTCAGCCCTCTAGGTTTATTTGGGGAGATTTTGACCCGAACGAAACTGTTAAAAAACAAGAAAAATCATCTTCTTTTGGGTATAAAAATGGCGGGGTAGGGGTTAAAAGTCGAGACCCCCAAAAGGCACCCCCTTGATACTAACTCAATCCGAGTACAAAATTTCAGCCCTCTAGGTTTATTCGGGTGACCTGTGCGAGTGGTACAAATTTCGAAAACGTCAAAAAAGCATGAAATTGTAGCTTAAAAATGAGGGGGGTGGGGGTAAAATATGAAAATCTTCGAAAAGCGCAACCTAGGTATGAACTCTATCAACACACCAAATTTCAACCCTCTACGTTAATTCTGGAGGGCTGGAGGCGTGTTAGATCCAGCGAAAATCGTTTTTTTTTTCCCTACTCCCTCCAAATCATCCTAGGAAACTGAATTTTGGATATGTTATAGATAATTGACCGAAACATTATTTCCAACCGGTTTGAAAAATTTTTATTGCTTTTCCGCCCCCCACCACCCCCTTAAAGGTTGGTTTTTTATATATATTCGTGTTCTACGGGTCCGAAAACGGATAGCGCCCTTACTCTCGCCTCTCGCCGTTCTTGTCGTATAGACTGTATAAGTCTAATTTTTTCTAGGAAAAATTCGACTAAAAAGTTGGGAAACACCGAATTGTTTTGTATTTTTCATTCAATTGTGTAAAATTGCATGTTTTATTAGTGTAAAATTTATTACACTTAAATAATTTTACGCATTTTTGTAACCTATTTTCACGGTGTAGGGTAGTGTCGTGTAAGATGGCGCACTTGGCATTTAAGTGGCTATAAAAAAATAACGGAAAATGGTATAGAAGTAAATTATATTTATTCTAGTAACTTAATGATTAGTTAACGCTGTGATAAAGGATCTTTATTATAAACTCAATACCGACCGAGTTATTAAAAAAAATTCACAAAGTGGGAAATGCGCACTCTTACACGACCGGTCGTGTAAAAGTGCGCATTTTGAGATAGGTAAGATGGTGCACTTATTCGATGCGTCGTAGTGAAAAAATAACGAAATTTTTAAAGGCTTAAGCGATGCAAGTTGTGGGTATTCCAAACATTTTATGACTATTAAAATATAGTTTTCGTTATCGAGAATTATCGATATCGAATTACTTTTTTAAATTGGTTATAATTGGTTAATTTTAGGCTCCACTAGTCCCACTGATTTTATTAGCAATAGAATATTTAAAAGAAATTACGTTTCGTTATCGTTAGTTTTCGTAATCGTAAACTTTTGATGTAGAAACTTGTGTTACACGAATTTACATTGTACGAAAGTTTGCTGTATAGAATTCCTTAGAAAAGTTAAAGGAAAACTTAATAAAAGAAACTGTCGTGTAAGAATGTGTGCGCCGTCTTACACGCCTTTGTACTGCGAAATCTTACACGCCTGCCTATTGTCAACAAAATCATTCTGTGGGAACCATCCACGCGTACTGACACACATTAAAGTGATCGGAGCTAGTTCGTGACTAACTTTACTAGCCACAGGAACATTCATAACTTTTAACTTGTTGCGACATAAACCGTAGTAACATATTCAAATTCGAGAAAAATAATATCAAGTGGTACTAAAAATTTTAAACTTATCTAGAATATTGGGATTATGTCGTAAACCAATATTTTTTGGTGAACAATTACGGATATCCAAATACTTCAAAACACGATTTAAGTTTGTTACAAATTTCGTTCCTGTTTCGAGAAAACAGGAGTGCGCACTCTTACCGAGCGCGCCATCTTACACGACCCTACCCTACCACTACCGGTGTTATTTCTCTCTACTGTTGTTAGTCGATGAGAGCATTTGAGTTACTAATTAACAATATGAAGAGCACTAACGTACCAGACATTGATGTAAGTATCTACTGGTTCATAAAATGGTTAATTTAATACTTAGTTGTTTTCTTTTCAATGGACAACTATATGTTACACGGTTTACGGTTTTAGCGATCATTAAAATAAGCACATAAAAAATAACGTATTCTAGTTGTTAAATAGTCAGCAAATTATGCATTTATGAGCATGGCCCACAAGAGGAGTGGTAGGTGGGGCTGTAAGTCATTTCTCTCGCTGGCCCTGTCTATGAGTATATAGGTACTCAAAACTAATGTCCGACATCAAAATATTACTGAGTGATCCTGGAAATAATAGAAAATGTATTACCTAATAGTCATGTCAGATGTTTTCGACAAAACTGACTATAATAAACAATACGCCTGTCGCAGCATCCGCATAACGTAGCGAATCTCCAAGAACTGGGCACTACTGGGTCTCGTATGACAACCTGTATCCATATAAAATAGTTTAGCTCTCTAAAAGTGAAAAAATTTTTAAAATCGGCTGAGTAGTTAATTTTAAGAGCCCCAGGACCCTGGCGGATCTCATATAATATATTCTATATCCATTTAAAAATAGTTTAATTTTTTAACGGTGAAATTTTCAAAATCGATTGAGTAGTTTAGTTTTGGCGCTTTGAAGGCCTCAGGAACCTGGTGGACTTCATGTAACACAACCTATATCCATCTAGAATACTTCAGCTGTTAAAGAGTAAATAAATTTTCAAAATCGGTGACGATGCCTTTTTGAGATAGTTAATTTTTTAAAAATATTTTAAAAATGAAACAGATTCTGATATATAAATATTGTTACTGTAATGACAAAAACGATGAAGCATTTATCGTAAAGAACATGGAGACTACATAAGGAGCATCCACTCAAACGAGGGAATTGCCAGAATCTGTCCACACATATCGTACATTACGTTTTCTTTTTTCACCACTTGTGGCGCTAATATTCTTTTTGTACTGATGTAAATATAGTAAGATATGTAAATAGACGTAAAGTAAGCATAATATGAATACTCATAACCACAATTTTTGTATCTGAACAATTTAAAATGTACCTACTTAAATGAAAGTTATTATTATCGTTTAGGTACTTCTTTATTTTTGACTATTTTTTTAATAATAATTATTGATCTTATTTCCATTATTTATATTTAAACAACCTAAATGATTTATTTTATAATTTTAAATTATTATCTCTATTTCAAACTGCCGTTTCACTCCTTTCCCGCTTATGGGAACACACGGAAATTAATGCCTTCTTATTTTTGGAGCCCCTCATTCATGGAGTGCAAATTCATGGAGTTGATGAAGTGCGTGCTCCTTATTTAGTCTCCATGGTAAAGAAATTCAACAAATTTCTTAATTTTTCTCAAAAATTAGTTCACTTACAAGGAAAGGTTCTGAATTGTCAGTTCACAATTTTGATGAAATTTCGTGAATGTGTATAAAAATAACGGACCCGTACTTTTATTTGTATGCCACCGTTGCCATTTAAGGGGTGAAGTCACCCCTTAAAGTTAGGGTAAATTTTCAATTTTGCTGGATTAGTTGAAAACTACGGCAGATAGAGAAAACCTTTAAATTGACACAACACATTATTTTTAGAGAGCTCTCTACTGATGTGTATAAATCCAGGGTCGGACTTCCTGGAGGGGCTGTCCAAGTAAAATTGGGGGTAAATGTTTAAATAGGGTAGATATGTTTTGGTATATTAAAATGTTAATAGCATGTATGAAAACTACAGGAAAAATACTAGTTTACCTAGTTTTGCTCAATAATAATCCCTGTACGCAAATCTCCACAAATATTATGTGTATGCATATTTCTATATGTCCAAAGTATTGAGAAATACAGTAACAAAAAATTGAATTGTTTTATTAAAAAAAATAAAATTAATGGACTTTCATATTAATACAGTATTTAACTGTGCAACATCACAATAATCTTATTTTGAAATACTTGTTGCGTTCCTTTCACCATATCACGTAAAAAAAAACTTGACAGGATAAATCATATACCCACCTATTATATAGATAACAGGACTTTTGCTTTTTCTACTGAAAAAATTTTATAATAGGTATTCCGGAAAAAAAACGAACATAATGTACAAAATTTCGTATAAAATGTTTTTCATGTATTAAAAATGCAGAGGTTAGCAACACAAACAAATCATTCATTATAAATCAATAATATTACCTCCAATATATAAATGGCTGATTGGATTTAATACATATAACCCCTATATACATACATGTATACGTATTCGATTTGTAATAACGACTTTGATATCGGCCGTTAGTGCCCCTCTCGTATTATTATTAGGCACTTTTCACAAATACTGCAACCATCATCACTAACTATAACATTCACTATATGGTATGTTTGTATGCCTACGTACAAACATTGTGAGTGCTACTATAGTATGCCGTCTACCGAACTGCCTCGACCTTCTTAAAAGCAAGTAGTTACAGGATACATTCAATATAAGATACATAACCAACCATAGTTCACTTTTTCTTTATAGGTATTTGAAGTACCACAGATACTAATACATAAAGACATTGTAGAGCACACAATACATAAAGATATTGTAGAGCACACTTAAAAATTCTAAGATTTCGTAAGAAAAAATTTTGATAAATTCATAAAAAAAAATTCTGGTGTGTGCCTCACACACATTTAGTATACGATTGAAATGAATTTTCATAACAAACGATGTAGGCTATAACTGTGGCCTATATTTTGATTTGTTTGTCAATATCTAAAATATAAAATTATACTCTTAAAACTTGAATAATAAAAATTATTCTTAACATCTTATGATTTAAAATAATACAACATAAAGAGCACTGTGGGCAAATTGAATGAGTTGAACAATATAAAATACAAGAGTTTATATACCATATTAGCTTAGTCAACAAAGTTGAAAATATTCAAATATAATATTAAATAGTTTTAAGTTTTAAATAATATGACGTCAAGAATGCTGTGGACAAATTAAATAATTTATAATAATTTATAAAATAATATAAAATCATCTATAAACAAACTATTTTAAAGTGAGACACCTTCCTTCGTTTGCGCAGATGTAGTAGATAAATCAACTCACTGGCCTGTGGTTCACAAGACACATGTATTTGATAAATATCGACCTTACTTTGGAACTTGACTAACCCATTTTAAATTCAGTTTCTCTAGTTATTTCTTCGCTTGATTTTCTGTCGCGTCTACCAGCATATTAAATCTATCTCACTATAAAAGATTCACTTCAAAAGAATTAAAATAAAAGATACCCCTGTCGCAGCATCCTGCATAACACAGCGAATTTCCTTTTAAGTGATTTTTCCTCCTTCCTTTTAATGGTGTAAATAAATGTCACAAAAATTTTTGAACTCGGGAACATTTTTGCAAAAATTAATTTTTTTCATGAAAAATGACCAAAAAATCCATGGCGAAAACCCATTGATGCAAGTAATAAGCTATCACCACACTAAATTTCATCAAAATCCATTCAATAGTTTTCCT
Source organism: Brachynemurus nebulosus (assembly GCA_035578155.1). Taxonomy (NCBI): domain Eukaryota; kingdom Metazoa; phylum Arthropoda; class Insecta; order Neuroptera; family Myrmeleontidae; genus Brachynemurus; species Brachynemurus nebulosus. The sequence continues at coordinate 7,006,818 of JAPWDM010000006.1, read as the reverse complement.
GTAATGCATGCACATGCTCAAAATGGTTTTTGTATTTTCCCGAGGGAAAGAAACATTTTCCTGTAATAAAAAGTATCCTAAGTGTTGACCCAGGTAATCATCATACCAAATTTGATGACTATACAAACCAAATACCAAATGACCATACAAACTATTATCCTATTGTACAGCACATCCATATATATATATATATATATATATATATATATATATATATATATATATATATATATATATATATATATATATATATATATATATATATATATATATATATTATATTTTATATATTTTTTCTACATTTCTTTCGGTACTCTAAAAAAATTACCCACGGGAAAATAGAAAACTATTTTGAGCATGTGCACACACTAAGTGATTTTCTTGTCCAATAACTATCAACGTCCAATAACTATACCGTTTACTCTATTATATGAATGTAGATAGGTACTTATTCATACTAAAGGAATATGGATGTGTTGTACAATAGGATAATAGTTTGTATAGTCATATACATACATAATATGTATATACATTTCGTTAACTTTGTATCAGGTTTGTATGTTATATGCCATAATTTTTAGGGTTCCGAAGAAAGTCCTATTTTTTTAGAGTTCCGAAAGAAATTTATAATATATATATATATATATATATATATATATATATATATATATATATATATGTATATATATATATATATACAAAATTCTAAAAAAAATAGGACTTTCTTCGGAACCCTAAAAATTATGGCATATAACATACAAACCTGATACAAAATTAACCAAATGTATATACATATTATGTATGTATATGACTATACAAACTATTATCCTATTGTACAACACATCCATATTCCTTTAGTATGAATAAGTACCTATCTACATTCATATAATAGAGTAAACGGTATAGTTATTGGACGTTGATAGTTATTGGACAAGAAAATCTCCTTTGAAGATTATAAGGCTTATAAACTAGTAAAGCAAACTTCCTGATTTTTTAGTTAAACAGAACTTTCTAGTATTTACAGAACTTGTGAATTGTGGAAATACTCCAGAAATTAAAAAATGAAATTTTTGTCCAATAACTGTATTTTTCTACACGCACAACTTTAAATTTTTTTTTTCAGAGACTTACCAATATGTAATATGAAAGTTTTATATGGTACCTTAAAATAGACGAGCCTTACTTTATTTATGAATTTTTTCGTTAAAAATAAAGCTACAACACGTACTTTTTCTGTACTTTGTTTTGAAAATTTTTCTTAGCTGTCCAATAACTATACCATGTACCCTATTATATAAACGTAGTAAAACTCTTCTGACCTGTTTTCATTTATAAAAAATTAATTGTTCTTGGAAACCAGTTGACGTAGAACAATGGTTCAAAAACCTTCCTTATGTGGTTTTTCTGGTGTTTTTGATGATGTAAGAAAGCCGCAAAAACTTTTGAACTTTAGCAGAAAACTTAAAAAAATTTATAAAATTAGTTTTTCTCAAAAACTAGTTCGTATAGATATAGAACAATGGTTTAAAAACCTTTTTTATTTGATTTTTCTCCTCTTTCCAATGGTGTAAAATTTTGTTTAAAAAATCATTCATTTTTACGAAAAATGGTCAAAAAACCATGTTCCTGGCATTGGACGTGTCTAGCTGAAGAACTCATCCAAGATTTTTGGACTTCCAATGTTTTCACTAAATTTCATAAAAGTAGAAGTTTTTGTCGAAAGTTATTGTGCTGATACATAAATACATAAATACATACATACATATGTATATATATATATATATATATATATATATATATATATATATACATATATATATATATATATATATATATATATATATATATATATATATATATATATATATATATAAATTTTTTTGAATGTTATTTTCGGGTTCTAGGGACCTCAAAACAAATTTCAGCCATAGTCCCGGGCTGAAGTTCTGTCATGAGAAAGACTGGAATAGCTGAATTTCCAGAACGGGAATTCGCTAAAAGGAACTGTAATTTTAAAATTCCAAAAAAAATCTTGGAACTCTCGTAATTTAGTCATATCGGTCTGCCCGTTGCTTCATCTGTCCGTTCGTCAGTCATATCCTCATAATTGATATACATCTTTCCGTGTATGAACATAAAAATTGATACGTTCATAGTGGATATCTGAAACAATCCACAGAAGAAAGTTATTAGTCGAATTCTTTAACTGAAAAAATTAGACTTATACAGCCTATACGATAATAACGGCGAGAGGCGAGAGTAGGGGCGCTATCCTTTTTTGGACCCGTAGAACACGATTATATAGAAAAAAAATGTCTGATATATATATATATATATATATATATATATATATATATATATATATATATATATATATATATATATTCCCGCTACCTTTTAATATGTGTAGGGCCCCCCTTTGGAAGTTAAGGGCTTAAATTTGGTAAGTAGGGCTCATTCCGATTCACAACAATACTGTCAAAATGGCGTCAAATTTTGGATCCGACCAAACCTTTAAAGGAGTGGTGGGGGCGGTAAAACAATAAAACTTTTCCAAATCGGTTGGAAATAATGTTTCGGTCAATTATCTATAACATATCCGAAATTCAGCTTGCTAGGGTGATTTGGAGGGAGTAGAGGGGGAAAAAACGATTTTGGCTGGATCTAACACGCCCCCAACCCCCAAGAATTAACGTTGAAGATTGAAATTTGGTGTGTTGATACAGTTCGTACCTAGGTTGTGCCTTTTGGAGGTTTTAATATTTTTCCTCCACCTCCCTCATTTTTAAGCTAGAATTTCATGCTTTTTCTACGTTTTCGAAGTTTGTACCACTTGCACAGGTCACCCAAATAAATTTAGAGAGCTGAAATTTTGTATTCGGATTGAGTTAGTATCAAGGGGGTGCCTTCTGGGGGTCCCGACTTTTAACCCTTACCCCCACCATTTTTATATCAAAAAGAACAAGATTTTTCTTGTTTTTTAATAGTTTCGTTCTGGTCAAAATCGCCCCAAATAAACCTAGAGGGCTAAAATTTTGTGTACAGGTTAAGTTAATAGCCAGCCACCGCTTTTTGGAAGCTTCAACTTTTAACCCTTACCCCCACGATTTTTACGCCAATATTTCCTTGATTTTTTTGCTTTTTTTCTAACACGTCTAGAGAGTCTCTAAGGAAAAAAAAACGCCGTGAGCAGCGGGGCCCCATCACGGTAGTCGAATTTTCCCCTTCATCTTCGGTATTGAATGTTTACAAGCGAAATGTGATTGAAAGTCTACAACCGAATTGTCATTTTGTTGGTTTAAAAACTGGTCATGAGTGTTCGGCTGATCGAGGCTTTAAAAAAAGGTTTTAAGTATTTAAGGGCTGTATCTCAGTAAATTTCAATTTTGTGCCGAAAACAGGTAGCAGAACAAAAACCAACACAATTCGTACGAGGGCATTCCTGCCCATGTTTATCCGCTAATTGCCTTTATGTTTTAGTTTTAAATATTAAAAAAGGACCTTAAATAGTAAACTGGAAGGCCTTTATAAAGATATTTTTTCTTTCAAAAAAAAAAAAAAAAAATAAAAAATAAAAAAAATAAAAAATAAAAAATTATTTCTTCGGTATTGAGTGTCTACAAGCGAAATATAATTGAAAGTCCACAAGCGATTTGTAATTTTGGTGGTTTCAAAACTGATAATGAGTGTCCGGTTGATCGGGGCTTTATAAAAAGATTTTAAGTTTTTAAGGGCTGAATCTCAGTAAATTTCAATTTTGTGCCGATAGAAGTTAACAGGGAAAAAGCCAACACAATTCGTACGAGGGCATTTCTATCCGTGCTTATCCGCCAATTGCCTTTGTGTTTTACTTTTAAATATTAAAAAAGGAACTTAAATAGTAAACTGGAAGGCTTTTATGAAGATATTTTTTCTTTCCAAAAAAATCCAAAATTTCTATTTTATAAATAATAAAAATCCAAAATTCCTAAATAATAATTAAATTAATAAATAAACAGTGACTTTAATAACATTTGCAAATTACTTAATATGTATGTATTTCATTTGTTAAAAAATTGTATTCACTTTTTTTTAAATTTTTTAAAATTACTATTCGCCTACTTGTATTTAGAATAAACATAATGCTTTTAAAACACATTTAACAATAGCATTCAATTCCGATGTAAAAATGGGAGAAGTGGGGGGAAAAGTGATGCGGACTCCCTACAAGGTACTAGCTGGATACTAACTGAATACACGTACAAAATTTCAGCCCTCTAGGTTTCCTTATGGAGTCTCTAGACGTGTTAGAAAACAAGCAAAAAAATTAAGGAAATATTGGCGTCAAAATCGTGGGGGTAAGGGTTAAAAGTTGAAACCTCCAAAAAACAGTGTCTGGCTATTACTTTAACCTGTACACCAAATTTCAGCCCTCTAGGTTTATTTGGGGAGATTTTGACCCGAACGAAACTGTTAAAAAACAAGAAAAATCATGTTCTTTTGGGTATAAAAATGGTGGGGGTAGGGGTTAAAAGTCGAGACCCCCAAAAGGCACCCCCTTGATACTAACTCAATCCGAATACAAAATTTCAGCCCTCTAGGTTTATTCGGGTGACCTGTGCGAGTGGTACAAACTTCGAAAACGTCGAAAATGCATGAAATTGTAGCTTAAAAATGAGGGGGGTGGGGGTAAAATATTAAAACCTCCAAAAAGCACAACCTAGGTACGAACTTTATCAACACACCAAATTTCAACCCACTACGTTAATTCTGGGGGGCTGGGGGCCCGTTAGATCCAGCGAAAATCGTTTTTCCCCCCTCTACTCCCACCATATCATCCTAGGAAGCTGAATTTTGGATATGTTGTAGATAATTGACCGAAACATTATTTAAAACCGGTTTGAAAAAGTTTTATTGCTTTTCAGCCCCCCACGACCCCCTTAAAGGTCGGGTCCGAAAAAAAATTTGCCCAAAATTTGACCCCACTTTGATAGTATTGTTGTGCATCGGAATAAGCCCCACTTACCAAATTTCATCTCTTAACTTCCATAGGGGGACCCTACACATATTAAAAGGTTGCGGGAAAATATATATATATATATATATATATATATATATATATATATATATATATATATATATATATATATCAGACATCTTTTTTTTTTACATAATCGTGTTCTACGGGTCCGAAAACGGATAGCGCCCCTGGTCTCGCCTCTCGCAGCTCTTATCGTATAGACTGTATAAGTCTAATTTTTCGGAGAAAATTCGACTAATAGAGGGCTGAAATTTTGTACGTGTATTCAGTTAGTATCCAGCTAGTGCTTTTTAGGGATTCCAGATTACTTTTCCCCCCACTTCTCCCATTTTTACATCGGAATTCAATGGTATTGTCAAATGCATTTTAAATGCTTTATTTCTATTCTAATACAAGCAGGCATATAGTAATTTTAAAAATTCAAAAAAAAAATGAACTTACTTTTTTTTAACAAATGCAATACATAAATATTAAGTAATTTAAAAATGTTATTAATGTCACTGTTTATTTATAAAGTAGGAATTTTGGATTTTTATTTATAAAATAGAAATTTTGGATTTTTTGGAAAGAAAAAATATCTTCATAAAGGCCTTCCAATTTACTATTTAAGGTCCTTTTTTAATATTTAAAAATAAAACACAAAGGCAATTGGCGGATAAGCATGGGTAGGAATGCCCTCGTACGAATTGTGTTGGCTTTTTTCCTGCTAACTGCTATCGGCACAAAATTGAAATTTACTGAGATTCAGCCCTTAAAAACTTAAAACCTTTTTTTAAAGCCCCGATCAGCCGGACACACATCATCAGTTTTGAAACCACCAAAATGACAAATCGCTTGTAGACTTTCAATCACATTTCGTTTGTAGACATTCAATACCGAAGATGAAAGGAAAAATTCGACTTCCGTGATGGGGCCCCGCTGCTCACGGCGTTTTTTTTCTTATTTGAAAAATTTGTTCGTTTTAAAGAGTCGGTTCGAAGGTCCGTTTTTTGTGAGAAATTAAGCTTTAAATCATCGAATAATTTGCCTCACCCTCCGTAATTTTCAAACTGATAATCTAAAAATTCTGGTTGTGGTAACTTTGATTGGTAACACTGCGAGATACAATAGCGAAAAAAAAATAATCATGTTTCATTTTCAAGTGAAAATTGACAAATTAAATATAATTATTATGGATTTTTACAAAGTGAAATTATCCACAATTAATTACGTGAATATATGTTTCTCTTTTTATGATTATTCATAAAAATTATACTTAACTTGTATTTTATCCCGAATGGTATGAAAAACTCTAAGTAGTGTGGAACCCTTAGTTAATGTATGTCCAGCACATCATTGGTGAATTTTTAATTACCAAATAAAATTAAACTAGTAGCTATCTTTGTATGATACACTCAGAACGATTCCTTTGTTAAAAAATTAAATTTTTTTTGTTTTCTTTTAAACAAAAAAATAATTCTCTAAATAAAAAGAATTATTTTTTCGGAATAAAGAAAAAGTTTTGACTTCTTTTCTTCAGTATAGTCAAAGAAATATTTCTTTGAATCAAATAAATATTTTCTTTAATTCAAAGAAAAAAATCAAAGAAATTATTAATCTTCGAAGAAACAAGTCGTTTTGAAAGTGCCAATGCCCTTTTTTCTTGCAAACGGCACTAACGATCTTACTTTGCGTGTACCTACTAAAAGTTGATAGGTCACATACTATAGTATCACCCATTTACAGTATACCTAGACATGTATCAAATGTATGCCTACATAAATTCCTGATATAGGTACGATATGCGTACATACTATATGGGTATGTAGATAAGACTCTATTTTATGTGTTTATATTTAGCTGGATTTGAATATACATTACCTACATTATTTGTAAATATACCAATACGGGCCCTGTATCTGTTCATTACGTAAGTATAAAGTAGAGCAGTGAATAAAAATTTATATACCAAAAGAATCAGTCTACATCTCACTCAAAGAATTTTCTGCCAGTTAAAATTTTACATACATACATAATGTATGTGTGAAACAATGTCGTTAAGTCGGTAACCCCGGTAACCTAATTGAACAGTTCCGATCTTATAAGGATCCTGGGGCGTATTTGTCATAAGGCGAACTAAGCGCGCGCCTAGGACGTGAAATTTTAAGGGTGGGAAATGGCAAATTTTAGAGGCGGGAAATTTTTGGGAAAAAATATAATTTTCAGTATTTACAAGTTTCTTTCGCTTTTTTTTGCTCTTATTTCTTGATAGGAAAATTAGAATAAAATAAGAAACAAGGTTTTTTTTGGTCGTCACTTATTTTTTTTTTTTTATAGGAAAAAGAAAAAAAGTGAAAAAATTACCAAGATTTTTTAAAAAAGTTTTGTTTTATGAAAAAGCAAGGGCGGCACTTACGGTAAATACGGACCTGTAAGAATCTGTCATTTGTTCAAAATTGGCAAAAACATGATTTTTTAAATATTTCGAAAAATGTGAAGTTTTTAATAAAAAGGAGTTATCAAGTTTGTTATTTGTAAATTATACTAGAAAAAGTTACTTTTCTGCGGAAAACGTACCATTTCTTAGATATTTACGTGTTTAGAATTGATAAATTAGTGCAAAAAGATAACAACACAAGGTTTCGAAGGTTTCGAAGACAAAGTGACAAAGCTTATAGGTATATAGTATAACAAAATTTATAAGTAATAAATATACAACAAACAATATAATTATTTTAAAGGAAAAAAAGGATGTTTCAAGATTTTTTTTAATACGTATACACTTTTTTTAGCATTTTTTAATAAACGACAGTTGTGTAATTTTTTAAAATAAAACAAAAATCAAGCCAATCCGTCATTTAGATTAAAAGTTAAAGTTCTTTTTTTTAAAAAAAAGAAAACCTAGTTTCTAGAAAAACGCATTTAAAGTTTCCATTCGCAAATTTTCAGATTTGCAAATTAATGGTGAAATAATTCGTCTTACAATTAATTCGATATTCCTGAGCCATATTCCTTCCATATTTTATATCACATGGTCTGCTTTATTTGATATAGTAGCTGCTCTTACATAATAAGAACCTTATTGGTCTTATATCTTGCTCATTTTTCATTTCGATAAAACGATTTCCGTATATAACAAAATCTACATATAATTAGCTTTCTAAAAACAATAGTAACTTCTTTTTGTCCAATTTCATGAGGAACTCACCTTTAGTGAACATTATTAAAGTGGTGCACAAATTACTTCAATTTAAAAAAATATTGCACAGACGAAAATAAATGCGTACTGTAATAGGTTCAAATTTTGATAATCATTGTTAATCAGACAAAATTATAGGTATATTTGAACCAGAAAAATTTGCAACTATTTATTTACTTTTTATTGCATTCTTCCATCATAATAAAATCTTCCCAGTTTGCCAATAATGAGTAACTGTTTAATTGTTTTAATGATTAAATTTCAGAATTATCACACATTTTCCTTACCTTCTATAACAAGTAGTAACATTTGTACTTGCTTATTTCTTACAAAAATAATATTAAAACCTTTTTGTACAAATAAAATTAAAAATGATCGTTCGTTTGATTTTGCCATATTTTAAGATGAATAAACAAAAATTTGAAAGTATACGCAAATGTCTTCTATTCAGATATATTTGCAATCTTGTCAGGTCAGTTTTAGGTAATAACAATCTTTATAGGTACCTAAATATTAGATGTACGCAAACCTCCGTGTCCACAAATCTTCGGACTCCCAGTAAAATACCAACCTTTAATATAATAGACCTTTAAATGGTTTTACAATTCAATCATTGTCCCAGATTATTAGGAATCTCCATTTCAAAGTCAGTGAAACTTCACTAATTAGAAGATCGATATTAGTTCTTCTAATTTAACATTTTATTTACATTACCTTGATTATGGATCTATAAATAAAATGTTAAGTTCGCACGTGATCGGAAATATTGGCTCAAAAATCTAATTATTGATACAGAAAGAATAATAAGAACTATAGGTGCGACTGAAAATATAACCGTATGGATTATAATTCAGCTTAAAATACCTATCGGTGTTAAACTAAATAAAAAGACAAAGAACACTCACAAAAGTTGTCTCATTTTTGAAATATACATTGACTCTCTTTTATTGATTATTTTTAAATGAAAATAGCAGTTTACTAAAATCAGAAGATTAGTAAAAATATAAAGGATTTTCCTAAAATTAAATAAATGACTATTCAGACATTTTATGTTGGAACATTAATTTTATGTGAAAAATTCTATTTTACTATTAGAATATCAAAATTTGCTGTAGATATAAATGGTATATGACACTTTTTATAAGTCTCTATTCAATTAGTTTTACAACCGGAATTATGTCAAAATTGGAAAGAATCATAGAAAAAACCTATAACAAGCACAAAACATCAAAATTCTATCGCCTAAAAATTTGGCAACCTAAAAACGATTAAATAACCTTGATAAGATTATTAGTTGAACTCTTTTACTAGATATGCTTAATAATTTTTACATATAGGTTTGTTTGTGGAATTTTAGTAAATTTGGAGTCTTTCTATTTTTGCTACTAAAGTATCATATCGGCTTGAACTACTTACATCTTGAAACTCCATTTTCAACTAATCCTATAGCTGTAGTTTTATAAAAAATTAAAAGAGCGATAGGAAAAACCTACAACTAACACTAAACGCCAAATTTCGTTCACTTAAATTAAGAGCTTTATAGCTTAAAAACAATTTCCTATGCTCCATGACATATAGGCTAATTATAATTTTTTTTAAATAAAACATTATCTAGTGGGTTTATGGACGAAATTTCAGTAATTTCGAAATGAACTTTCAAGCAAGGGGATAGTTAAAATCAAAAACTAAGAAACATTTCCATTTAAGTTCTAAGACAATAGTGCTTGAAGATAAAATTACGCTATTCAAAGTTATCTATGCATAAAACGAGATTCTAGTGTACACGATTCATTCATTACCGGTGTATTTACATATTTTAATGACAAAAAATTATTATAAGGCTTCTTGGTATAAATATAAACATGTGAAAATGTCAAGGATTATCCTGCTTATAAAATGGAACAAAAATTGTATTCGGTTACGAAATGCTAAGGTGCCAATAATCACAAATATTTACGTAAATACGAAATTGTTGCGTCTATGTTTCACATGTTTTGTTAAAAGACAAAATACATTCACGTGTTTGCGTTTTAGTAAAGATGATAAAGATCAAATTTACTTATCTACGTCCTTCATATTAAGTATAATAGATTACATTTTTCATTATGCTTGTAGGTGTTTTAAAGCTTTAAGCGGTACAAAAGTTGTACAAACTTACCTACGAAGGTATCTACCTACAACTCCTGCAAAGTTACCAAGAAATGAAAGTCGGCTGCATTTGTTTTAATATTAAATCCAATTAAAGAATTAAGACAACTATAAAATTAGTTTTGTTTTTGTATAAAATCACAATCCGTGAGACATAATAAGCACGTTGTACGCTGTATAATTTCAACTTTATACATTAAATTTCTTATTCACTGACAAATACAAAAAACCTATACTATCAGTAAAAAAATTCGAATAATTATAATTTAAAAAGTTAAAATATAAAATAATGTGTAAACTATAGCCCCGGTCCCAGCATTCTGTATAATATAACAAAGTTCCGGTTACAAAAATTACTTTTTTGCAATTCCGGGACAAAAATATATACTTCAGTACCCTATATAGGAAATAAAGTGTCACTTTTCGTACCAAAGGATTAACAATACCTTTAATCTCACTTTCAGGCCAATCAGCAAGCAAAATTACTAAAACGTCATCAATCAGCAACCGAAACTTAACTTAAATAACCTTTCTAGTAGGGCCGTAACTAGGTCTTCGGGAGCCCCGGGGCAAAAAGTAAATTGGGGGTCTTTACGACACAGGAAAAAAGCGGTGACCTTTTTTTTTGCTTGTCCGTCGTTAGTAATAGAAATATGGGGCTCCCAGCACCACCTCCCCACCTCCCGATTTTTTGAGCGACCTCGGATGGTGGCAAACTACCGGGACGGTTCTAGAAGCCTACGGCGGTGGCTGGAGCAATATTTGGTCTCAAACCTAACGACATCTAGTGAAATTTTGTCTAACCTAACCTAACCTAACCTAACCAAACCTAAGAATTCAAAATTTCCCTAATAGATGGCGCAGCCATCTTAGAGCCCTGTAAATTCACTACTAGATGTAGCTGTTAGTCGGAATACTAGCGACCCTTTGAAAATTTCCCTAATAGACAGCGCAGCCACCTTTGAGCTCTGTAAATTCCAAGTTTTCACTAATAGATGGCGCTCGTAGCCTGGATAATAGCGATCCCTGTGCGTAAGTTTGAAAAATTGTCAATAGATGACGCTGAAAATCCTTTTTGATAGTTAAACTAACCATTAAAAAGATGGCGTTGCTAGTATGAACCACCGGGATCTCGGTACCTAGATTCAAAATTCCATGAAAAGATGGCGTTGCTAGTCTGAACCACTGCGAACTCGATACCTTGATTCATAATTTTATCATATTTTTATCTGAAAACAGGTTTAAACTCCTAATTGTCAGCTGACGTCACTAGAAGATATACTGATATTAATAACGGAGATTTCTGTCTAATAGGCAAAAATGAATTTTATCATATGATTGTATATTTTTATCTGAAAACAGGTTTATACAGGTTCTCCTCTAAATAAAAACACATTTTTTTATTTTAATAAATTTATTTAAAAGAAATATTTTACAATAAATATTTAAATGTTATTACAATAATATTTGTATATGGATATAATATTTTTCATGGCGCAAGTTGCTCCGGAATGATGGCCGCACCGAGGACTAGTGTATGTTGATGTTATGATTCCCAACTTGGGACAAATTGTTATTTCTTCAAAGTTCGTGATGGGTGCTGACGGTAATAGTCGTTTTAAATACCGCACTTTTTCTTTTCCTTTCGTATAAATGATTCGAGTTCCGTGTAGATTGTTTATTAAAATGTATTGTAGTTCTTCGTATTCAATATGCCCATCCATTCCGGAGAATCCATGATGATTTCTCCGCAACCAACGAGCTGTGCGCTGATCTTTTTCACTTAATCCACAAAACGGTATTGGTGATTTGCATGCAGAGTGTTATAGTATATAATATTCACCATAATTTTCTTCGGAAGAATCGAATTTCAACACAGCCAATTCCTTTATGTAGAATTTCCCATTTGTTGCATTTGGAAATCCTTGGAAGTCAACAATTGCTGCGTCGGTCTTCATTGTGCGTTGTCTAGAGCGGAACTGTTCAGCTTAGAATTCAGTAACAAATGTTTTCTTTAAAATAAAACTGGTTTTTATAGGTGTGAGCTTCGAGTAACGTATATGTAAGTCACTCTTACGTCCCATAGACAAAATTGTTTCTTTTTGAAACTTTTTTTACGAAAACTCTGAATATAGACAATTTATACATAATATAACATAGTAATAGTAATAGTAATACATTTTTTAGTAGAAGAACTTCTGAATATAAGCAATATATAAACATAATAATTATTATTCAAAATTTTACTTTACAAAATAACACTTTCTGAAAATTTTACTTTCCAAAATACCATGTTTTGAAAATTTTTTGTGACTTGTTAAATTTTGTTGGATTCGGTTTCACGCATTTTCGGATTTTGATTAAATTTATTTTTGCCTTTAAAGATTTTTTTTATTAAAATATTACATATATATTTCTAAATTACCCAATATAGGTAAATAATGTTCTTACTTGCCCCTGAACTGCATGAATGCTTTTATTTAGGAGTAGAAGGGTTAACGCAACATTAATTTTTTTATTCCTATAAAAGTGTTTCTTAAAATAACAATTTTGAGTGCTCAATTTATAAAAAATATGCTAGTTTTATCGATGGTCAAATATTTTACGTTAAATGAATAGGTTCTTATATTTATCACGCGTATATATCAACAATACTATTTTTGAAAATAAATCTTCTAATATTGACAGAATTTTCTATTTTTGACAATAAAATTTTCATTTGGTATAAATTTCATGTATAAAAATTTGAACAAGTAGGTACAATCTTGCTACATATGAGTTGTACCTCACATATGCGAAATGACAACTTGGAATCTGTCTCATCAGCATTTTTACTGTTTATGATTATAATTTTTGTATCGTTAAAATACACATAAATTACATATAGGTAGTTAAGAAATTATTTTATTTTTTTTATCATATGATAAAATTCATTTTTGCATATTAGACAGAAATCTCCGTTATTAATATCAGTATACCTTTCAATGACGTCAGCTGACAATTTATAGGAGTTTAAACCTGTTTTCAGATAAAAATATGATAAAATTATGAATCAAGGTATCGAGTTCGCAGTGGTTCAGACTGGCAACACCATCTTTTCATGGAATTTTGAACCTAGGTACCGAGATCGCGGTGGTTCAGGCTAGCAATGCCATCTTTTTAATAGTGAAAACTTGCAATTTACAGAGCTCAAAGGTGGCTGCGCCATCTATTAGGGAAATTTTCAAACTTACGCACAGGAATCGATAGTATTCAGACTAATAGCGACATCTAGTAGTGAGTTTACAGGGCTCGAAGGTGGCTGCGCCATCTATTAGGGAAATTTGGAATTCTTAGGTTTGGTTAGGTTAGACAAAATTTCACTAGAAGTCGTTAGGTTTGAGACCAAATATTGCTCACCACCCCCGGAGGCTTCTAGAGCCGCCCCGGTAGATTTGCCACCATCCGAGGTCGCTCAAAAAATCGGGAGGTGGGGAGGTGGTGCTGGTAGCCCCTTATTTCTACTACTGTCGTTTGCTGTCCTAATTTTACAGAAATACCGCCCTTAAAATTTGCCAAGAAATAATTCTTGTATTCTCTTGGCCCACTTTGGTTGGAGGCCCCAGGGCAATGCCCCGGATGCCCCAGCCTAGTTACGGCCCTGCTTTCTAGGTTATGAATAAAATTACTTATTTAAAATAATAAGCAGATAAACTTGCAGATAAACAGTTGTATTGTATTACCAAATTTGATTGATTTGTCTACAGTACACTTGATGTAATATTATTTCACATAATCCAAATGACATTTAAATAATTTTTTTCTAAATTTTGACAAATTTTGTCAAAAATTCATTTTTTTTTTTTTTTTTTTTTTTTGAAGTTTCGGGCATCGTACGTGTCTGACTGAAGAACTCACCTAAGGATGTGGGAACTTTCACCAAATTCAGTACAACTTGATGTTTATAGACATGATGAGAACTAGTGTGACAGTTCTAGGCTCAAGTCTCACTATTACAGAAGGACCCTTGTGGAAAGGGGAAAAACTTTATTATTATGTATAATCTAGATTACAGTACAGCTCATTATAGTGAATTAACGTGTACATATTAAAATCTATAAATGTGGAACTCATTGTCTTTAAGGTATAGTCCAATTCACATTCAATTTTTTTATATTAATTTATTATTTATTTATTTTTTACATAAACTTGTAAGAAAAAAAAAACGAATAAAGAAAATTAATCAGCTCCAAACTGAACACATGTATATTTCAAAACGGAAAACTCTTTTGATCAATGGAAATAACAATTATTTAAAAAAATAATAATAATAGCCTTTTATATACTCAATTAATTTTTCACAATAAAAAAAGAAAAACCATTTAAACTTTAATAAAAATAAATGTAACTATAAAAAAATTAACACAGTTGAAAATCTTTGTGAAAGAATTCCTCTTTTTTTTGTTAGTTTTTTTTTTTTTTTTTTTTAATGAAAACTTGTATTTTCATTTCACCCTTAATTGTCAAACAAACAAATTCACATACTTTCATGATGGATGCATTGCATAAACATACATGAAATGTAAAAATAGTTAAAAAAAATGTAAAAAAAAAAAATAAACCAAATACATAGGATACGTACATGTATGTAGGTACTACACATGTAGGTTTAGAGTATAGTATTCTGATAGAAAAATACAAACACTAGCTCAATATTGTTGCTATAGTCACTATACGAACCTAGGCTAGTGTGTGCTTTATGTAGTAAAAACAATGACAGAAAAAAAAATAAAAAATAAAAACAAAAAAAGTATTAAAAAAAACTATAGAAAAAAAAGAAAAAAAAGTTGGACGTGTTACAAACATAGCAAGAGAAATTCAAATCGTTGCGTTGTTGGTCGTCTCTCTATGTTGCTATAGCAGTAATGCTAGCTTTATTCTGCTATTCTGTTTGCTATACGATAGTACCGTACATTGAAAATAACATTTCATCGAAATATCCTGGTACATCTGCTTGAATTTAAAATCGGGATAGATCGGAATGATGTTGTAATTAATTATCCTTGTCTTGTATATTGTTTGTACAATATCAGCTCTCTCTCATTTTCATAAACGCACATCAGCATTTTCCCAAGCAATACTGGTGTGTGTATATTTTATGTATACTGTGTGATACTGTGTATATGTATGAACATGAAATTACCGGGTGTTTTTAGTTCCAGAGTTTTACGATCCAGAACGGAATAATATCAGTACATATTGAAATAATTCAGACAACTCAGAATCATAGACTGATTATGAATCCGCAAACACTTGTGCGTACATTTAAGAAAAGAAAAAAATCCTAATTTATTAATATATAATAATATAATACAATATCAGCTTTAAGGACTTTAAGTTCCCCGGGGAGACAATAAATTTCTAAGCAGTAGAAAATGACATAGGCCGTATAACTTTTCAGTGCTAGTATTTTCGTATTACTACCATTTTTAACTGACTAAAAATATCGGTTTTTCTCCTTACGATAAGTCCAAAAAGCAGACAATAATAATACCCCTGTCGCAGCATTCTGCATAACATAGCGAATTTCCTTTTAAAAGAATTAGTTTTTCTCGGAAACTAGTTGACATAGAAAAATAGTTTAAAGACCTTTTTTGTGTGACGTAAAAATTTTGGCAAAAAACTAATTTTTTTCACCAAAATTGCCAAAAAAACCATGTTTCAGGCATCGGACGTGCCTGGTTAACGAACTCGTCCAACGGTTTGGGACTTCCAATATTTTCACCACATTTCATAAAAATAGGACGTTTCGTTCGAGAGTTATCGTGCGGACACACATACACACATACACATATATATATATATATATATATATATATATATATATATATATATATATATATATATATATATATATGTGTGTGTGTGTGTGTGTGTGTGTGTGTGTGTCCGCACGATAACTCTCGAACGAAACGTCCTCATTTATATAAATTTTAGCCAATATTATTTTCGGTTTCTAGGGACCTCAAAACAAATTTTTGCCATAGTCCCAGGCCCAGGTTGCGTTATGACAGTGGCTGTAATAGCTGAATTCCATTCTGGAAATTTGCTAAAACAGGCACACTCGTTGAAATTTTTAAATACTGTTATTTTGATTAAATACATATTTGACCGGTACCTACATGTTGTGTTCATCACACCGATAAAAACCTTCTGCAACATATACGGGTAATCGGCTATAAGAGAACTTATTGTTAGTGAGGCCCAATAATACATAATGTACGTTTGTCATATAATTTACTCTGGTGTCCCCAGATTCTTTTTTATAATTTGTATTGGTCTCCGTTGAATTCCCTTGTTACCAATAAAAATTTGCATTCCAGCAGATTAATGAGCCTCGTCGTTGGAATAAAAGAGGTTAAAATTTGTACTTGCAAAAGACTTATTTCCCCAGGCCCAAAAATAATATGTTTTGACAAACATACTGTATATTCGTAAAACGCCCATACAACAGCACTGCTGGGAATTTTCATAGAAAAGTTTTATATATGTATGTATGTAGAATATATATATATATATATATATATATATATATATATATATATATATATATATATATATATATATATATATATATATATATATATAGAGCTAGAGAGCTCCAAACACACACACATATACACCCACACACCATTATACACCATTATACTATTTCATACTGTATACATGAAAATATATCACATTCAAAGTTTTTTGTTCTAAACTCTTTTTTTATGTGTTTTATAATTTTTTATTTGAAAAATTGTATAATAGTTTTTTGGTAATAGAGATATTATTTATGTACCTTCCTAGTACGTACTTTTATAAATATTCACGTACATCGAAAAAAAAAGGCACACACCACACTTTCTTTTCCCAAGTTTTATGAACTATGCATTTAACTTTCATATTAATTTCATTTGGCACGTATGGCAATATGAATTTTCATTTTTATGCACTAGTTTTATATTTTTTTCTTAAAAGTTCGGACGCAAATATTTCATTTCTACTTGCTTTTTAGTTTTTACGGACCTTCATTCCAATTAGAAATACTGAACAGTTTATTATTTTTGTAAGCAAGCGATAACGAAGTATAGCTAGCCATATATTTTCACCAGGGCTGCGAACCGAAATTTTTAGTCGAATTTTCTCCGAAAAATTAGACTTATACAGTCTATACGATAAGAGCTGCGAGAGGCGAGACCAGGGGCGCTATCCGTTTTCGGACCCGTAGAACACGATTATGTAAAAAAAAAAGATGTCTGATATATATATATATATATATATATATATATATATATATATATATATATATATATATATATATATATATATATATATATATATTTTCCCGCAACCTTTTAATATGTGTAGGGCCCCCCTATGGAAGTTAAGAGATGAAATTTGGTAAATGGGGCTTATTCCGATGCACAACAATACTATCAAAGTGGGGTCAAATTTTGGGCAAATTTTTTTTCGGACCCGACCTTTAAGGGGGTCGTGGGGGGCTGAAAAGCAATAAAACTTTTTCAAACCGGTTTTAAATAATGTTTCGGTCAATTATCTACAACATATCCAAAATTCAGCTTCCTAGGATGATATGGTGGGAGTAGAGGGGGGAAAAACGATTTTCGCTGGATCTAACAGGCCCCCAGCCCCCCAGAATTAACGTAGAGGGTTGAAATTTGGTGTGTTGATAAAGTTCGTACCTAGGTTGTGCTTTTTGGAGGTTTTAATATTTTACCCCCACCCCCCTCATTTTTAAGCTACAATTTCATGCATTTTCGACATTTTCGAAGTTTGTACCACTCGCACAGGTCACCCGAATAAACCTAGAGGGCTGAAATTTTGTATTCGGATTGAGTTAGTATCAAGGGGGTGCCTTTTGGGGGTCTCGACTTTTAACCCCTACCCCCACCATTTTTATACCCAAAAGAATATGATTTTTCTTGTTTTTTAACAGTTTCGTTCGGGTCAAAATCTCCCCAAATAAACCTAGAGGGCTGAAATTTGGTGTACAGGTTAAGCTAATAGCCAGACACTGTTTTTTGGAGGTTTCAACTTTTAACCCTTACCCCCACGATTTTTACGCCAATATTTCCTTAATTTTTTTGCTTGTTTTCTAACACGTCTAGAGACTCCATAAGGAAACCTAGAGGGCTGAAATTTTGTACGTGTATTCAGTTAGTATCCAGCTAGTACCTTGTAGGGAGTCCGCATCACTTTTCCCCCCACTTCTCCCATTTTTACATCGGAATTGAATGCTATTGTTAAATGTGTTTTAAAAGCATTATGTTTATTCTAAATACAAGTAGGCGAATAGTAATTTTAAAAAATTTAAAAAAAAGTGAATACAATTTTTTAACAAATGAAATACATACATATTAAGTAATTTGCAAATGTTATTAAAGTCAATGTTTATTTATTTATTTAATTATTATTTAGGAATTTTGGATTTTTATTATTTATAAAATAGAAATTTTGGATTTTTTTGGAAAGAAAAAATATCTTCATAAAAGCCTTCCAGTTTACTATTTAAGTTCCTTTTTTAATATTTAAAAGTAAAACACAAAGGCAATTGGCGGATAAGCATGGATAGAAATGCCCTTGTACGAATTGTGTTGGCTTTTTCCCTGTTAACTTCTATCGGCACAAAATTGAAATTTACTGAGATTCAGCCCTTAAAAACTTAAAATCTTTTTATAAAGCCCCGATCAACCGGACACTCATTATCAGTTTTGAAACCACCAAAATTACAAATCGCTTGTGGACTTTCAATTATATTTCGCTTGTAGACACTCAATACCGAAGAAATAATTTTTTATTTTTTTTATTTTTTATTTTTTTTTTTGAAAGAAAAAATATCTTTATAAAGGCCTTCCAGTTTACTATTTAAGGTCCTTTTTTAATATTTAAAACTAAAACATAAAGGCAATTAGCGGATAAACATGGGCAGGAATGCCCTCGTACGAATTGTGTTGGTTTTTGTTCTGCTACCTGTTTTCGGCACAAAATTGAAATTTACTGAGATACAGCCCTTAAATACTTAAAACCTTTTTTTAAAGCCTCGATCAGCCGAACACTCATGACCAGTTTTGAAACCAACAAAATGACAATTCGGTTGTAGACTTTCAATTACATTTCGCTTGTAAACATTCAATACCGAAGATGAAGGGGAAAATTCGACTACCGTGATGGGGCCCCGCTGCTCATTTTCTTTCCGGTTCAATTTCGGTTTAACGCAAAAAAATAATAATGATTTCGGTTAAGATTATGGTTATGGAGTATCGGTTATTTTCGATTTCGGTTTCGGTTTTCGGTTTTCGTTTTCGATTTTTGGTTTCGGTTTTAAATAAAGTTTAAATTTTCTTATAAGTTGCGAATATATTGTCTATTTTATAGGAATTACTGTTAAAAAATTCAGTCTTAATAATAATATTTTTCAAACTGCTTGAATTTATCGAAACACCATTTTCCATTAATAGGTGTGTATCTTACGCCTGAAAAAGCTCTTTCGACACTCCCTTGACTTGCTGATACGTTAAGCACAACCTCTGAAATTAGAAAAAGTCGGAAATATAAATTTTCATTTCTAATCCGGTATAGCCTGTTCCTTTTTTATCGAATCTAGAAATATCGTCGAAAGCAGATATCATATGTCCCTTAATTCTAATTAATAATGAGGTAATACTTTCACACTTTGAAATCTTTCCATAGATCCCCATATTAATGATGGTTTTAGAATTAATTCAATTTTAGATCCTTTTCGGGATCTGGCGGATTTTTTAAAATTTGTTCAGTTTCTCCGTAATTAGACTTTACTACTGTAGCAAAAAAATTAATTAGTTAAAAAAATTAGTTTTAATAGGTGAGAGGGGATTTAATTTGTTAATTTTGTTGGGTTATCAAAAATTCAAGTAGAGGACGCACGCGTATCGAGTGGAAGACTTATTTAGTCTATGGATCTTCTCCCCCCCCCCAAAACCAGACGATTCGCCCTCGGTCGCTACTTAAAGGTGTGAGGTAAAGAAAATAAAATAAAATTCCTTTTCCAGACCACAATCTACAATTTATTCACAGAAAATAGTTTGCGTGTTGATTCCACTTTATAACATTAAATTTTACAAATTGTTGAAAAAATATAAAAATACTTAATTAAAGTTTGAAAATATTTCCCTTTTACTTATACCAAAATTTTAACGAACGTGTGATTGCAAGCTTTGACTCAAGTAATTAAAATGAGTGAACTTAGTGTGCAATCATTTGCCCACCTACAGTAAGATTTAAAATACTTACGACAATAAATGCAATTTGAAGAAATTAGAAGTTTATTACTTGTAAAGTGAAAAAATTTTAAATTAAGTTATTCAAATGTGACTAGACCTAAAGCTGTTTAAAATTTTAAATTTATATTATATTTTGTACCCTTGATATGATTTTTTCTTATTTTTTTTTTTAAAATAAAACTATACCTAAATAAATTTGAGCACGCTCTTTGGCTCCCTATTTTACAATTTCCCAAGATACGAATTTGGTACAACGTGCTTCCAAATTTGACTAGATTATTTTTTTTTACTACTTCCAAATACACCTAATTATCACTTCCCTTTTCGAGATTCTTCTTTTATTTTATTTTTATGTATTTTTTTTATTTATTTTTTTATTATTTTTTTGGGATTTTTTCTAGTAGGTAGTGTATATATATATATATATATATATATATATATATATATATATATATATATATATATATATATATATATATATATATATATATATATATATATAGTAGTGTATATATATATTTTTTTGAGGGGGGGGGGGGGGTAAATTAAAGTATTCCTTTTAAGGTGCACTAGGCTAATCGAGTCCGTTGCGGCTTTTTCTCGATTAGACCTCCTTCGCTCCCGCAATGGGAAGGCGGAAAACTAATCGTCGAAAGAAAAAATATAAAAGTATATACTATAACTATGGAAAAGATTCTATGGTAAACGTGTTGGATAGTTATCTGGAAAAATAGGCCGGAATCGAAACTATGGACTATCGCACTTGGCCCGGTCCAAGACAATTAAAGCGCTATGTAAAATCTGCGGAAAGAGAAAAATTACGAAAGAAAATTGTTAAAAGAAAACTACGAATGAATGTCGTTGATCTAACTAAAGCATTAATACTATTTTATTTTAGATGGCCGTGATATTTAACGATAAGTTGCACGTGGTGAAAGAGATTATTATTTAGCTATCGTATCGGAAGTAAAGAAACATATTACGTAACAACTTTAACAACCTTAACAAATAAGCCTAACTACTGCACTTAACTAAAATGAAAATCATCTAGAGAATTATTCAGCTTTAAAATTTTCTAAACGTTTAAACTAAGCGAAATATGACTATCTTAACATTAAATTACAATTTACTAACCGCTGGCAATTTTTTTTTTTACGTTTTCCACCGACGAGCTTTAGACTGAGCCGGAAATGAAAATATTTTGCGCAGTACGCAGTGAATTATATGTAACTTCCAAAATATCAATTTTAGATATTTGGATTTAGTAGACAGAGTTTACATTTTTCTACATAATTATAATAAAAAATTTAGATGGTTCATTCCCATTACGGAGGAACTGAACATAATTTTAAAAAATCTGTCAAGGTTCTCGAATCCCGAAAAGGAACCAAAATTAAATTAATTCTAAAACCATCAATAAGGGAATCTATGAAAAGATCTTAAAGTGTCAATTTAAGGTACGAGTCGACTAGATACAATTGTAGCGCTACACTGTAGCGCAACATGTTTGCAACACATGTTTCCTGTGGACACAGCCATGAAACATGCCGTGCAACAAAGGTATCATGTTACACTGATACAAACGTCGATGCAATACAACGTTCAATGTACACGGGTTTATCTGTGTTGCAAGACATGTATCGTACCAAACAAATTTAGTTTGTTTCGTACGGTAAGGCATGTATCGTACGAAACAAACTAAATTTGTTTCGTACGATACATGTCTTGCAACAACAGTATATACAATACTGCATAGAATACATTTATTTTTTCATCTTTTTTGAAATTAAACAAGCGGGGTTGTTGGTATAATTGTATACAACCCTAGTGGTCGATATGATCAGTTTGAATAATGATTCAGTAACTATAAATTGTACTTAAAAACATATGTGATATGGCACATTCAAACAAATATTTCCAAGAAGTTTCTTATTAAAAAGTTCAAGTATTTTAGGTGACAAAATTTTAAAGTAAATGCCGGTATTTCGACCAACTGATTAAAAAAAGGGTAATAAAATTTTTCAAAAATATGTATGCTTTCCTCATTTTTGTATCCTGTTTTTTATCTTTTTCGAAATTAGCCTAAAATTAACATATAAATAAATACATAATTGAAATCTGCTGCGGACATGCGTAAAAAATTTTCATATAAATCAGGAGGTCCATTTCATGATTCAGTCATCAATTGACTATAAGCCCCTTGTTGAGTTTACTTTTCGCGATCCAATATCGTACTAATTTTTTTTTCGTTTTTGATTGGCATATTTTCTTTTTAAATTCGTAGCAACAACGAAAGCAACCGGAATTTTATTTTTGACATTTTTGTCACTGATCAACACACATAAAATGTCAACACAAAACTAAGCAAAGTTAAGTAGAAAAAATAAATGAATGTATCGAGATACATATGTTGCAGCTAGTGTACACACTTGGTGCAACACATTGCAACAGATTGTATCACGAATCCTCGATACCATGTTGCAGATACAAATGTAGCGCAAAACACGTCTTTAAGTGTACACCATAGAGGTGTACATCACTGGTCTACACACCATTGCAAGATTTGTAGTGCTACAAAAGTACAAACGATTTCTAGCGCTACAATTGTATCAAGTCGACTCGTACCATTAGATATTATACTTATTAAATGGTTGCTTTCGAGTCGTTTGGCGAGCGGAGCGACGCATTACATGAAATTAACCTTTTATAGAATTTTGAACTGTTTGGCGAGCGAAGTGAAACAATTTAAAGAACTGATTTGGAATTAAATTTGTCGGGTTTGCTTCGGAATAACTAATTTAAAGTAGCTTTACTCACAGTTAACATATTTTACAGGAATGAAACTGAAGGGCATAGTTGTCAAAAATGAATTAATGAATACATACTTCAATGCTTTTTGAAAATGAATCCTGTAAAGAGTAAAATAGGGACTAAACGTAAAAAATGGGGGAGAGATCAAAGTTTACAATGCCTACTGCTCTGGCGTCTCCAACAACGAGTCAGTTACTTTAGGAAACATTCAAGTATAATGCAAGCAGACTAGGGGTGTAGGAATTTAAATGTTCCAATAGGAGTAAGTAGGATATATACTTAAAGTCTACAAAATATTAAGTATTTTAAAAATATAGAATATCTGAGTATTTTAAATCAACATAGGTACTTTTTTTACTTTAAATGTTTGAAGAAATGACCAATTAATTTTTGAAAATTTCCAGTTGTTCCTAGATAACTAGCCAAAGGAAAAAATTAAAAATAATGAGGATTAGTGAGTAAGCTTATCAATAAATAAAGCTTATCATTTCGGCTTATGATAAGAAAAAACGGGCAAAAAATTTTAACAAACTACCTAGAAGGAATTACCTTTCTATTTACCTCAAGTCCTCATTATTTTCTCTTAAAAAATAAAAACAACTAAAAATTTGCAGTCTCCATTTTTCAGATATGTTTCAAAATAACTAAATTTTCGATTAAACAACAGTTTACTCATAAGAGCACCAAAATCAGTGGAGGATTTACCAGCAGGCTGAGTAGGCTATAGAGCCTTGAGCGGCAGATTTTAGGGGTGACAAATTTGGGGAAAAATTTAGAATTTGAAGTTTTTTTTTTGTTTTTGCTTGTCACTTACTTTTTTTAGGAAAAAGTGTTAAAAAGTTATTAAGAAATTTTTTTTAGCTTTTTGTGATAAAGCAGGGGCGACATTTTTCACGCAACCTAGAGCGGCACGTGGGGTAAATCCGCCACTGACCTAAATAAATAGTTTTTAGATAAAGTTTTAAGAAATAAAAATAGGGCTGCTTGAAGACGTCAATTTAAACTGATTTTTTAATATTTTTTATCCAACTTCAAGCTTATAGTCACTATTGTTACTCGAAAGAATAATTATGTTACTATTAGAGATGATCGATATATCGATAACTGTTATTTTGTAACTAGTATAGAAAGATAACAGCTATCGTCAATAACTGGAATACCCAGTAACTGGTTACTTAGCTCCTTTGGAAATATCGATAACATAGGTCAATATTAATATATTCGAAAGCAAGGATCACAGTAGTTTATTTTAACCACTTACGGAGAATTTCAAAATAACGCCCCAGGCAAGTTACACATTTTCTATTGTAGCACATTTAAAAAACCCTTAAAAATGAACTATTGTCTATTGTAGAGTTATCTATTTGTATTTGTAATTTTGTATCCATAAAATTCTTAAAATTGTGTATATAAAGCCTAAATCATTGTATAGACAAGTATTTGAACAGATATAGCAGATTATTTAGTATCCGTCAGTATTATAGATCTGTGCATATTTCACTAACAGAACCGTTTATACGCATATCAAATATCTTACAATATGTTAAAATATCCAAATACCATACCAGTTATTATAATAACTGTTATAAATAACAGTTATTTTTCAGTAACTGTTATTGCAATAACAGTTATTAGAAAATAACCGTTTAGCTCATCTCTAGTTACTATAGTAAGGAAGATATACAGCAAAGATTCTTTTTATAATACACCCTGATCATATAGAAATGCAATTATGTTGCTATCTCTTTTTAAATACAAATTCAGAATATACAGATTGATAACTATGACTTGCGATTTCGATGTGTATAGAATACAAATTGATATGATAATTGTTTGCAATACATTTTAGTGCAAAATATTTAATAATAATCAGTTAAAAATTTATACTTTTATAAAAAAATAAATGTATTTCGTATTAAAAATGAATTTCCATGAAATGAAAAATGAAACACTCTGTATGCAAATTATATATTCGTAGTACGTGTTTAAATGAATAAAAAATATACATTATTTCTTTCTTTTTTAAAAAGATTACCACCCACATATGATTCATCCCTGTCTACGGTATAGGGACTCTAAACATAAATAGAGTCCCTGTAATTTATAAATAGAAGCGTTACATTTAGTTTGACGTTCCGCCATTTTCTATCCAAAGTTTGAGTAAAATAAATTGGAAATAAATTAAATATTTAACATTAACAATTAGTTATGAGTTAATGAACAATTAAAAAGTGTTAATTTAATTATTCTTTCTAGGTTAAACTAAATGATTTTTGTTAATATTTAAATAATTTATTTACAATGCATTTTACGCAAACTTTGGACAGAAAATGCCGGAACCAATCAGCCACATGTCACAACTCTATCTAAACCTAGAGTCCCTGTAATAAATAGAGTCGTGACATGTGCGCTGAACGCTGATTGGTTCCGGCATTTTCTGTCCAAAGTTTGCGTAAAATACATTGGAAATAAATTAAATATTAACAAAAATCATTTAGTTTAACCTAGAAAGAATAATTAAATTAAAAATTTTCAATTGTTCATTAATTCATAACTTATTAACAATAATTATGTACTCAAAAATATTTACTCAAACATGTGATAATTAATTTTAAACGTTCCCGCTCTATTTTGGACAAAAAATGGCTGCATGTCACGACTCTATTTATTATAGAGGCTCTATCTAAACCTCTAAACCAAACAAGGGGCACCATCTGTTGATGTAAATTGTTGTTTGTAACCTTTGTAACTACAAAGAATTGTTTGTAGCTACTAGCTACGTAGCTACTATGGCTACCTTGTGGTGATCGGTATAAGTATTAACACACACTTATACTGGTTTTAATCTGCAATAAAATTATGTTTTATAGTTATTTCAATAGATGACATACTTAATCAAATACATATACATTAAAATTTTTTTGTACTGGAGCACAATTTTTTTATTGGAAATTGTTTTTCAAATCTCTATCAGGGAATATGTATTTTGTTCCTACAACGCCTTAATACATCAATTTACGTTCATTTTTTTTTGTAGGAATTTTTATACATTTTAATTAGGACCATTTGTACATAACATATTTACATTGAAGATTTTGTATTACTGTAACTGCTATGCAGTGTTTTTGTTTTAAATGTGTATCGCCAGATGTTTTCGCAAGGTAAACTATCGGTAGCTTACGTATTTTCTGTTTTCTATGTTAATAATATGAAAAGTTTACAGTTAATCATCAGGCCCGGATCCAAAAAATGGGGGGCCCGATTGGATTTTTTTTTCGGGGCCCTCTATAATATATTAAATATTTAAATAAAATAAAATAGTTTGAAAATCTAATTTCCTTGCTTCTTCACTTTCAATCGATATAATTTCTAAACTATTTAATCTATCCTGAGTCATTGCCGATCTCAGATAGTTTTTAATTAGTTTTAGCTATATGTTTTTAATTATTTGAATAATTTATAATTTATCCTTTATTGTCAAAAGCAATTTGCTTTAAATTTCGAAAAATAACTTTTTGTTAATTTTGGTGGTGATGCAGGGCCCGCCCCTTCAAGTGCGGGGCCCGATTGGGTCCAATCGCTCCAGTCGCCTTAAATTCGGGGCTGTTAATCATTCGCTTTTTTAACATTGAACGGCCAACAATTTCATTGTTTCATTTTAGCTACATTTTCTCTCGGGGATAAAATATTTTTCTTTAGTAACAAATTTTCTTCTACGTTTGCTCGACGTTCACTGTATAAATTCGATTTATGTACTGAGCAATTCCATTGAAAAGTTTACCATAAATGAAAAAAATAAATTATTGTTATTGGTAGTAAAAATACTATAGTACGATAGTAGCACTATAGTACTTTTAAGTTTTCAGAATTGCAGCAAAGGTTTGTTTTTTATTTTCTGGCATTTCTGTCATTTTTAAAGTGATGTCGTGAGTATAAGCGAACAGTGAATTTGTAATGGAGTTTTAGTTACATTTTCACGATAAGTAAGTACATTGAATTATTGTAATGATTTACTACATACTGTAACGATTTACCGATAAATAGTCCGTAATTAATAGGCTTGTTCGAGCAGCAGTTTTGGATAGTACCAAACCACAGAGTAAGGCAGAGATAACATATCTATCTCTATACTACTGGAACCAGTGTAACCAGTAAGAGATAGAAAATATGTTATATACGTGCACGGTGTTTACTTTGCATTGACGCGGTAAACTGTGTGAGAGTAATCGAAGATGGTGGTGGCCGTCACGTGACCGTACTTGCATACATATGTGTGATACCACAAAGCTATGTGTGGGGATGTAATAATGCCAACATAACCAACATAACACTCAAATCCATTGTCTTGTGACTGACCTACACTCAGCGACTGCCACTGAGAGAGTAACTATTTAGTAGCCTAATGTGCACAGCAGTGCACACTGCAGATTACACGATAGAGATAGTTGGTGTACCTCTGTTCTTTGGGAGTAAAACTTATCCTTCGTCAAGGAAAAATTAAATAATAAATTAAAATAATTCTTAAACAGCTTGAAACATTTTTGTAGTGTCAGTCACATTGTAGAGTCAGTCACGACTGCATCATAGTGAATTGTAGCATTTTGTGTCTTTTGAAGACATATTGGCCATATTACCCAATCCTAACCTGATTCTTGGGGGGAACAGAATTTATTATAAGTTTCCTAAAAGTCTGGATGTCTAAAAATCTTAAGAAATTTTGTATTTTTACAAAAAAAATTTTATTCGCTGTTAAAGAATATGTTTAAGTTTTTGAAAAGAATTTTATTATTCATGTTTCTAAGAATGTTTTGATTTAAATTATTTTAGTTTAAGTGCTGGTTTCCAACATTTTATTAGGGACTTTCTGTATGTTGTGATTTAATTCAAAAATAACATTTTAGTACGTTTTTGTAGCTTTAAAATTATTTTAAAGTTCCTATTTTATGTCCAGTAATTTCAATTTCTAAGGCTTCATTTAAAAATACTACTATTTTGTAATGCAAAGTGACGGTAATGTCGCGTATTTTGAAAATATACCCGAAGCCAGAGCTTGTGACGTCACCGACCGATCCAGGATCGGGTCTAATTTACAAAACAGAAACTAACAAAATGACTCTTTAAAATATACCTCATTTCAGAGCCAAAATTGGGTATATTTTCAAGTACAAGAATACTACTATGAGAATTTGAATGTATACCCGACAATAAATTAGTGTAGTTACTAATAAGGTATATTTTCAAAATTATTTCAACTGTAATTTATACTCGATCTTCATAAAAAAAGCACATATGATTCAAAACAAGACTTACTTTGTTGCAAATAAAAAAAAACCGTTGCAATTTTTTGAAATAATTTTTAGCTTCTTTTTATCTTAATTCTTAATTGTTAGCGTGTGAGTTAAACCTGCAAAATTTGTTTAAAATTGAATAATTATTAATAAAACAGATTTAGAAGGGTTTTTTACAAAAGCGTATGAATATGGACGGATAATATTATTTGAATTCGAATCCGCTGAAAAGTATTTGGTGCAATTAAGGTAGTAGTCTGGTAACTTCTATTGAAAAAATCTAAAAGTTTTTTTTGTTTTATTCGGAAGTACAACATATTGAGAATATACTGTGAAAATTTTAGACCAAAATTCAATGAAAACAAAACAAAACGAAAAATTTTTGAATCCGTTGCTATTTTATGAAAAAAATGTAAAAAAAAACCTATGCGTAACAGCGTATTTTGAAAATATACCCGAAGTCAGAGCTTGTGACGTCACTGACCGATCTGGAATCGGGTATAATTTACAAAACAGAAACTAACAAAATGACTCTTTAAAATATACCTCATTTCAGAGCCAAAATTGGGTATATTTTCAAGTACAAGAATACGCGTATTTTGAAAATATACCCGAAGTCAGAGCTTGTGACGTCACTGACCGATCTGGAATCGGGTATAATTTACAAAACAGAAACTAACAAAATGACTCTTTAAAATATACCTCATTTCAGAGCCAAAATCGGGTATATTTTCAAGTACAAGAATACTACTATGAGAATTTGAATATATACCCGACAATAAATTAGTGTAATCTTATACAGTTACTAATAAGGTATATTTTCAAACTTATTTCAACTGTAATTTATACTCGATCTTCATAAAAAAAATATGCACATATGATTTAAAACAAGACATACTTTGTTGCAAATAAAAAAAACCGTTACAATTTTTTGAAATAATTTTTAGCTTCTTCTTATCTTAATTCTTAATTGTTAGCGTGTGAGTTAAACGTGCAAAATTTGTTTAAAATTGAATAATGATTAATAAAACAGATTTAGAAGGGTTTTTTTTTACAAAAGCATATGAATATGGACAATATTATTTGAATTCGAATCCGCTGAAAAATATTTGGTGCAATTAAGTTAGTGATCTGGTAACTTGGATTGAGAAAATCGAAAAATTTTTTTTTGTTTAATTCGAAAGTACAACATATTGAGAATATACTGCGAAAATTTTAGACCAAAATTCAACGAAAACAAAACAAAACGAAAAAATTTTGAATCCGTTGCTATTTTATGAAAAAATTCATCATTGCAATATCATTGGCATAATTTGCAATTTTTTAGGTGCATTTACATTATTAAGTTTGCAAATATTTAATATTATTCTATAAAATTTTATATGAACAAATGGATACTTATTAAAATCTTTTTAATTCGACCCTCTAATAGGTATTCACTCGCATTTGCAAAAAAAATTCGCTAAAATTGTCAATTTTTTGCGGCGTTACAGTGCTGTTTTTCCTTAATTACTTAATTGAACCATTTGTTTACCAATAAATTGAAAGTGGGTATGTTTTTCGTACTATTCTTATTAAATATTGAGTTTGAAAATATACCCGAGCTCAGCGCTTTCAATGGGTACATTTTCGAGTATCGAACTATGCTTTTAAACATTGAATATATATACCCGAGTTCAGATACATTGAGCTCTGAATACGGGTATTTTTTTCAAATACGCTTATAGGCAGCCTGTACACGATCAATAATACTGACATACTGTCAGTATTTCAAAATAGTGATAGTATTACTGATTGTGTATTGACAATATTGAAGTATCCACATATAGAATTTATATTATAAAAGTAATGATTCATTATTTTTGTCAGTAAATACTGACAGTATTACAGATCGTGTACAGGTCATCAATTACACAAAGTGTGTATATAATGCATTTGAAAGCGTATGACGTCTATGGTATGTCGCTTGAATTTGATAATACGTTAGATACGTTATTTACAATTTCCTTTTGTTTCATTCACACCGGACCGTTTTTAGTGTTTAGTGATTAGTGATTACTTGATTAATTGCAAACAGCAAGGACGCATAGTAATGTATATGCAGATATCACTAAATTCGCATTAACACCTTAATGGTCACTGATGTTGAAGAGCATCATATCAATTTTGACTAACTGAAACAGTGCGCTGTACAGCGTCAGTAAATCTATATAAAGTGTATTATTGGTCAAAATATCTGTTTTGCGTTTCGTCTTAACTCCTAATGACCGTCAAAGAATTAATAATAATGCGTTCTACTTGCTACTTATCATTAATCACTAAATATTAAAGGGTCCAGCGTGAATGAGACATCAGTTTGTATTTACAACAATTACTGTTCTATTTATAAATATTTTTAAAATTTACTGGTAACAAATATTAAATTAAATTTAATGATCTTTTTAATTAACGACAAACTAGGGAGATACGAGTTATTCTCGTTTCGAAATATTAACAGTGGAGTTACGAGCTTTGCTTTTTACGATTTTTTGACGTCATTTATTTGCTAAAAGTTACGCCCTTTGGGTCATCAATGCGTGTGTATTTAACGTATCGAATAAGATCAAAAAGTCATTTTGGCCCAAAATAGAGTTACGAGGTATGATTTTGTAGGTGACGATATATAACATATCACCAGTGATGTGGTAATGTAATAAGTGTAATAATGTAATAAAATACATTCTTTATAATTCTATGCATATCACATTATCGCCGTCCAACAAGTTTAAATTGTCTTACCGATGTCTTGTTCTTTTACATTAAATGTAGCTAATACAATTACCAGCATGGGGATCTCGTAAACGATGATCCGATGAGAGACACAGTTTCGGTTAAATTAAAGGAATTACGTCGAAGTACTAGACGCGTTGGATACTGTTTTTAAACTTCATAAATTCCATTTAGGAGTTATAGCCAAAAAACTCACAATTCCAAACAAATTTTCTTTCAAATAATTTCTTAGCGCTAAGAACTATGTTATTTTTGTTAGTAACACATTTTTAGGTAGATTTTGAATATTTAAACAAATTTGTCGAAATTGACGCTCATTTAAGTAACCAAAAACTTTTTGAGAAATTTAGCTCTTCACATAAAACTACGTTTTCATATGATGGTGGTTCGATTTATTTTCAATTTGATCATGGCTATAAGCCTCCTCCAACGACATCTACTGTAGTGTTGAGTCGAAGCGACTCTTTTATGTGTGCTAGCACACATGACTCCGCACAGTACGGTGTGCCGCACAGAGCGAGCGACTCTTTTGGAGCACACAACACGTAAAACACAGTCGCACACCCTCGCACACTGTGTTATATGCGTTATATGCGATTAAGTTTGAAACGAGAGTCACTTTTTTCGAGCACACAGCACACTGTGTTAGTGTGGTATGCGCTGTTCTGTCGTTTATTTGTCCTTTCCTTTCTCCTTTTAAGTTTTGTAAATACTAAATTCAGTCCATATGGTACAACGTATAAATTCTCAAAATAAGAAATATGTGTATTGTTTATATAAAAAATTAAATTCAGAGGTGTACATTAAAGAACCAACTATTTTTTGAACTTTGTAAGGTTTGCAAACATTAATATTAGAGCAAAAACTACATTTAGTAACACCATTTTTTTTCGGTTACGAAACTCAACATGTCTCTTTTTCTTAATTTTTGATCCATTACCTATAAAAATTAATAGTACTTACTTATAAATATAAAAAATAGTATTAATAAAGAAAGGTAACTAAATAAACACAATTACTCAAAGTAAATTAAATAAAGTCAGTATTATTTTTGAAAATTCACAAAATTTAAAATAACGAGGCAGCAAATACAAGTAACAGGAATACCCAAAAAAAATTACAAAATTGATTGGATAAAAGTAAATAAGAATTGAAAGGAATAGGACATTAAATAAATAGAAAAAAATACATAATATCTGGTACGTAACCTCAGTATCCATCTAAAAAAAACTTAAAAAAAACTGTTAAACAATTAGTTAATACAATGCAATAATAGTACTAACAAATAAAATATACTTCTTTACCCTGCGGGGGTAGTTTCGTGTTCTAGTAGTACGTAAAAAAGTCTTATTGTTCAATTCGTACGAACATTATAAACTGGAAAGCAATTTGTCAAATGTCAACCCAACAACCCATAAATTACCTAATGCATATTGTATCTTCATTTTTGAAAAAGTTGAAATTCTTTTGTTTGTGCAATAATATGCAATATGTAGTTGATCCTGATGTCCAGTATCATATGCACAAATGTGTTCAGTTATGTGTGGTAATGGCGGACTGTGCTAGTGACTCCTTTTGTAAGAGTCGCACAGCACACCGCACACTTAAAGAGTCCCTCTTTCAGAGTGACTCGCACATGTGCGATCCAACACTAATCTACTGAGCCTTCTTCCAACAGTTTGTGTAATAACCTTTTTTAGGTACACTGCCCTGAATCTGATGATTTTTTCGCTTCGACTTGCCTGGAACATGAGATTGAATTTCACGAACGTGTATTGAACTTATCCTCAATGAACTTAAGCCCAGATGAACTTGAAATCTTAGATAAGGGATTGAAACACTCCCCGAAGCTTCCTATCACTTTTTCTAATTTACTTGAATTTACCGCTGCTACCCTTTCACATTTAAGAAATACAATATCGATACGTCCTTTCTATTTAAATTCATCGAAAGTTTCGATGACTTACAGTGTGACAGTGAAGCTATACATAACCTAAATATTATTAAAAATTTTAGCAAGAAACTCAAACATGATAATGTAGTTCTCTCGAAAGCCGATAAAGGCAACACTGTGGTTTTGTTTGACAGGGGATTATATGAAAGTAAACTATATGATTTTTTAAACACTGATAACTTGATTAAATTAAAATCGAATCCTACAGAACGCCTTAAAACTAAAATCAAAAATTTTATTCGTACATATGACCTACAAAATGATATAAAGTTGCCGATGAATCCGCAAACACCTCGGTTGTACGGTTTGCCTAAGATCCATAAACCAGGCAGTAAATTTAGACCTGTCGTTTCCCACATCAATCCAGTATTCAATAGTCCTAGTGCTTGGTTTCTGAAAGTGATTCGATTCACGGATGTCAAATTTGAATTTACTTTAAACAACTCAGTTGAACTTACATCTTTTCTAACTCAACATAAAACTCCAGACAATTGTATTCTACTATCCCTATATGTCTCTGATTTGTATACTTCCGTTCCGCTGGATGAACTTAAAATACTTGTCTAGAATTTTATCATGCTCAATTCACATTGTTTCCCTGAATCTGTAAATATTGAGTCACTTTTCAGTTGTTTGGGTCTCCTTCTGGACCACAATTACTTTAGCTTTAATGATGACATCTATACACAATTGAATGGATTAGCGATGGGCTTAGCTGTTGCTCCGTTCACGACTAATTTTTTCATGGATCACCTGGAGCATATCCTTTTCAATTCGAATTTCAAACTCCTTAATAAAATTGTATGTTGGGAACGTTACGTCGATGATATCTTTGTAGTTTGGTCTGGTTCCCATCAGGAGGCTCTCGAACTCCTTGAATTCATTAATACCTTCCATTCTAGAATAAATTTTACAATAGAATTTGAATCTGAAAATAAATTAAATTTTCTTGATCTTACCTGAGTAAGGATCTCTATTCGAACTTTTTGCAGTGTTCTGTTTACAGGAAACCGACTCACACCGATCATTGTATCCACGTAACCTCCTCTCATCCGCAACAGCACAAAATGGCTTTTTTCAATCATG
This sequence comes from Brachynemurus nebulosus, assembly GCA_035578155.1. Classification (NCBI taxonomy): domain Eukaryota; kingdom Metazoa; phylum Arthropoda; class Insecta; order Neuroptera; family Myrmeleontidae; genus Brachynemurus; species Brachynemurus nebulosus. Next base: position 6,972,260 of record JAPWDM010000006.1, on the reverse strand, counting down.
CATTTCACGGACTGTTCACTTATCCCCTAAACAAACCCAGTTTCTGTAGAGAACTTTCCATCATTATTCATATTGGTTGTCATAACGGCTATTCTCTAGAATTCCTTTATAATATCTACATGAAATTTTTGAACCGTAAATTAGAGTCAATTATTTTTCCTAACCTGTCTTCACTAACCACATAAGCTCACACCATTATGCGTCAATTCCTTTAATCAATGAACAGACTATTTTGTTTAACAAAATCTTCCGTGATCACAATGTGAAACTAAGTTTTTCTTCTTCCACTACTTTGTCATCTCTGTTGGTGAAATCTAAGGACTCGATCCCCAAATTTAACAAGACGGAATTTAATTTAACGGGTCAGACTGGAAGAAAATTTATTACCAGGTTCAATAAACATTTGCCAGCCATAAAATCAGCAAACACCAGAAATCATTCCACCATAGCTCAGCACATTATTGATACTGATCACGTTTTTAATCTAGAATCTAATTTCGAAACTTTGCATATTTGTACAAAAGGAAACCTTATGAATCATGTGGAAACTCTTAGAATAGCACAAGATGTAATTCTGGACAACCCTATTCTGAACGAAACTTCTCAACTGTACGATTTCAATACGTCACTGCATATTGTTCAGCTCATGCGCGAGCGTTTTGAGCTTCATCATCTGTTTCAGTCTAAGTACATGTTTGTTGGTGGTCATTTGCTTATTGATCGTTTTGCTTTGTGTAATTTCATCCGTTGTTAATAATTTCCATAATGTTGATTTTTATTACAATTTTATTATTCTGTGATATTTGATGTCAAACTGTGATTTTGTCAGTGTTTTCTTCTAATTTTTAAAATTTTTTCTTTTATTGTTCAACGTTTTTTCGCATTTTATTTAAAATGTATTCTATAAATTTATCAATTCATTGTTTTTCAGATACTTTGTTTGATGTTTGGGCGTGGTATTTTCGTACCTCTCTAAAAATTTATAAATTTAAAAAGTTAAAGTGTAATTTAATTCTAACTTTAATTAACCATAGAATTTCGCAACGATGTGGATATTTTTTGTTTTTTCACACCATATACAAATTTTTTTACCTTTGACAATTTCAAAACGTTTTCTTAAATGTTACGTTTTCTGACTACGATTTAGGGTCTGCTGTCTTTGAAAATGACTGTTAATAGGGTCGAAACTAGTCAAATTTAACCTTTATTGATTCTTTATTGATTTTTTAATTTCATTTCTTTGTTTTTGAATTTTATGTGGTGATTCTTTTTATCACTTGATTTTGCGGGATTGTCGTCATTTTTGAACTTTTGTTCCTTATCATTTTGAATAGTATTTTAGAATTTTTCTATGACTACCGGTTTTTGAGTTTTCACCCTGAACTTTTGTTTTTCTTATAAAATGTGAAGTACCGTCAGTTGGGACGAATCTGGACGATTTTTTCAGTTTTTTGGCAATAAATTGTTTAGAGTTTATCTAAAAAATTCTAAAAAAATAATTTAAATGCTTTAATATCACGAGCATTAATGCAGTAATAAAAATATCAAAATTGGTACTGTAACTTTTTTTTTTTTTTTTGGTTATATAGTGTCCAGATTCGCCCCTATGTGTGGGGCGAATCTGGACAGTGCTTTATTTGCAATATAAATCACATTCAGTCATGCATATGGGTAAAATCGGATATAAAAAGATAAAAATAGCTGAATGTCCAATCTGGAAATTCGCTAAGATAAATCAGCGCATCAGCGAATGACTTTTGATGGGTGGAATAAAATAATTTGGATTTAAATGAATATTATTTCGTTATGCCTTTGAGTCTATCATGCAAGGTCTATTTGGGAACATGGAAATATTCAGCAGCTTGTTTGAGTGATTTTCTTTTATTTTTAATATCGAAAAGCAAGGGCACAACAACTACATATCTACGGGGGGTCCAACAATTTAAATTATCAAATTTTTTGATAACGCAGTTCTCCGATAACAATGGAAAATGTTGTAATGAAATGTCGTCTCCGAAAATTTGATTTTCAAATAAAAAATATTAGTAAACCACTAAAAATTTTACTTTTTAATATAAATAAGATAAATTGAAGGAAAATTTCCAGGTAATTTTAGGGGATCCGGACCCCTTGGACCTCCCCGGTTGTTGCGCCTCTGTCGAAAAGGGCCCATTTTATGTTATCTAAACTACAGTTTATGTATTTTATACCCACTTTCTTTTTATATTGATGCACCATGGTGTATGAATTCGCCTTATCTATAGACAATTTTTTGTTAATCAATTTATAAAAAAAAATTAAGCATAATACAGCTTTCATTTTTGGTAGATAGGGTAAAAGCCCCGTTTGTGGAACGCGATCCAATAGAAAAACAGTTTTGACATTTATATCTTAATGAAGTTATTTCTGAAAGAAACCTCTAATTACAAAAATTATTATTAATAGAATGATTATTTTTCAATTTAAATTCACCTGGCATTTAATATTTCCTCACTTAATTTAAGAAATACATATATATATATATATATATATATATATATATATATATATATATATATATATATATATATATATATATATATATATATATATATATATATATCGAACAATTTTTGTTGAATTCGTGAATTTTTATAATGGTGGATGATCATTATTCAAAACATATGAGTTATAAATTGTAACATTTTTCACCGAATTTTTAAAGTTATTAAGATAATAAAAGTATACAAATAATTTTTATTAGTCCATTTAAGAGATTAGGATAGCTAAATTATCTTTTTATACGGGTTAAATATTATTTGTAGAAGTGTTTTTAAATGAGTTCGAAGTTTTAGGGTATGTATTCCATTTTGAGAATGACTTATTATTTACCTATTTTATAAACATTTTTAATTTATTTTTGGGCCTAAAACACTTAACTAACTGTTTTTATAATTTCACTTTAATATTTTCTTTATTTCAGAACGTAAAATCAATTGAAAAATAATTAATATTGAATTAAAACTTCGAAATTTTTATTATTAAATATAAATGTCAGACATATTAGATTTGAAACGACATATAACATAACTAATTAAAAATTAACAATGGTAGATGGGTAAGTTAGAAAGTACACGATGTTTTTTAAAACATCCTAGATGACACTAGGTGGCAAAAATCGTATACTGTAAGTACTACGAAACCTATATTAATTTTTTAAACGTACTTCACAGACCGAACGCTTTGTGGCACTGCCAGCAATTTATGTTGGACACTATTTATGTTATGACACACATGGGCGCCATTTTGCATAAAAGTTTGATGATGAAAAAACCTTAATAATCTGTTCCAGTAATTTTAAAAATGATTTCCTGCAAAATCACGTTTTTTGACTTGTGTGAGTTTTCTAGAAAACCATCAATAAATACTTACATAGATACATCAAAAGATGTCGCTATGTCTCTCGCTATTTTTAATAATTACTATACTCTATCCATAATCAGTGCTGTAGATATCAAACTCGTCATATCAGTATACGTCAAAAGATGGGACTGTATGCAGAGGCGTATCTAGGGTGGGGCAAGTAGGGCACGTGCCCCGGGCGCCTTTCAAAGGGGGGCGCGCAAAATCGCCAACTATTAAATTTAAAAATGAAAATATAGCACAATAAAATAATTCGTATCAAACAATCCCGTTCAGAATTCCCGCACTTCACAAATGGGCGAGAGGGAGTGAATGTTGTGCTCAATTCAGGTGCGCTGAAAAGCTACTTGAATTTATTGTGCAGTATGGTGATGAAAGGGTATTTCAGAATTTGTGCATTTTCATTCAAATTCTGCTCAAAATTGCAGTATTCACCGCAAGTTGTGAGCGATCTTCAAGTAAATTAAATTTAATACTTTCGTATTTGAGGGCTACAATGGATTAAGAAAGGTTATACGACCTAGCTTCACTCGGTGTAGAGCGAGAAAAAACAAAACATCAGAAACATCATCGATATGTTTGCGTCACAGAAGGCCAGGAAGGTGCAATTGTAACTTTGTAAGTGTAATGGTTTTACAGTCTTACTTTCGTTGTAAAAGAGAAAATAAATGCAGTAGCGTAGGTAAGATGGGGGTGGGGCAAGGAGGTTTATCAAACCCCGGACGCCACTTGCAACAGGGCGCCATAACTAGGGTGGCCAATTGTCCGAATTTAATCGGGATGTCCCGATTTTAGCCCTATGTGTCCCGCGTCCCGACAACAATAGTGACTAATTGTCCCGATTTTTAACATCTACAATTTCTTTGCATTTTTAGTCCCGCCAGTCTCGTTATTGTTTCTAAATTATCGCGCTCACATGTCATGACGACCAAGGAAGTAAGTATATTTGCTGTACCTACTGATAAAGTATACTCTGTCTACTCATTTATAACTTATACAGGTTACAGTATTGCCAGATTAACTCATTAAAATTCCTCCAACATTAAAATCCCTCCAAAAAATGGAAGAAATTATTTGACGTACATGAAATACGTAAGCGGCGTTCAAGTAGCCTAAAAGTAATCAATGCCAAAGACAGTCAACTTTATGAAAAATGTTTTCCTCTAAAAATAATACAGTTGATAAGCAAAAAAAAATTAAGAATCTAAAAATTAAAAAACTTTTTTTTTAATTTAGTAAAATAAAATAAGAAAATATTATTGTAATATTATCTTCAAGAAATTGTTTTGTTTCAAGGTTTGTAAGATCATGGGTTTGCTTTCGCGGTTCCGGTATGATAGTGAAAGAGAGGAGGGTTTTGGTGGGTACACCAGCTATTGCATCTCCCGGCTGGAAATCCCACACTCAGCTTATAGTTTCCCGTCCTCAATAAAAAAAAAAGATTATGGTTTAAATATGTAACTGTTAGTAACAAATAATAAAAATAAAAAAAATATCTTTTCTACTCGCTGATTAAAAGCTTTTTTTTTTAATAGTCCCGATTTTTCTTGTCCTGTCCCGATTTTTTTCCCATTAAATCCCGAAATATTCATTGGTAGAGTTGGCAACCCTAGCCATAATGTACCATATATTATATATGTGTTTCTGGAAGGGGAAGGGGCGCCAATAAAGGGTCGTGCCCCGGGCGCCAGTTATGTTCGCTACGCCACTGACTGTATGCCATGTATGTTAAATACGTGTTTTTTTTTTAGGTGCCTATGCTGATTTTTTAAAGGGTGTTAATATATTCTGCCCGTTTTTTTATACGTGTTAACAAATTATAAAACAAAACATTAATAAATCAAAATTCTTGGGTTATATTTTCTTAAAAACATATTCATTGGATTAAAAAAACTTGGTTTCATGCTTATTAAAAAAAAAAATGGGTGTTTAATTCATTTATTAATTTTTATAAGCAAGTTTGATGAAATACCTAAAAATAGTGTTCCACAATCGGGGCTTTTACCCTATATTGTAAAAAAACGCCAAACATTTTTTGCTACTCCCTACTTTACATATAGGGTAAAAGCCCCCTTTGTGGAACGGTATCTAATACTGGAACAGTTTTGACATTTACATATTTATTTATTTAATTAAGTAAGGAAACTTTAAATGCGAGGTGAATTTAAATTGAAAAACAGTCATTCTATTAATAATAATATTTGTTATCAGACGTTTCTTTCAGAAATAACTTCATTAATATGTAAATGTTCATAATTAGATACCGTTCCACAAAGGGGGCTTTTACCCTATAACTGTTTTTTTTTTTTGTACAGCAGTTTCTTTATAAGATTTCAAAACGCGCGTTATTTTTAAAAATTGATGATATTTTATTTATATATACTATACAGAGTTCTAATGATAAATATAACATTATTTTTTGCATCTATAAATTTTTAGGGGTTGAAACTACCCCATAATATATGCACTTAAAAATTTATAAATTTATGATATTGTGTTTACATAATTATACAATACAAAGCTCTAGTAATAAACATAATATAATTTTTTACATCCACAATTTTTCAAACCACCCCTTCTAGTGCGTACCTAAAAATTTGAAAATGGCGATATTGTGTTTATATATTACCTACATAGAGACCTAACGATAAATATATTACAAATATATTCTTTCACACAGTTCTAGCCGTTCTAGGGGATGAAACACTCCCTCCAAGTTGTAAACTAAAAATTTAAAAACTGCAAAATTTTGTTTACATATACAACAAACATAACAATTTTACAATAAATATAATAATAATGTGTAATATTAGCAATACAGATAGCTTTTAAATAGTGTACTAGACTACTGTGTAGTACATGTAAACAAAATTTCGTCAATTTTTGTTTCTAATTTCCAATTTGGAAACGATATTTCACCCCTATAAATGTATGGAAGCAAAAAAAAATTATTAATCCATAATTATGTGATATATTGTGTGAATAAAATCTCGAAATTTTTGAATTTTCAAGTCGACAGCTGAAGGTATGGTTTCACCCCCTTAAAAATGTGTAGGTATAAAGAATAATATATTTATTACTAAAATTCTTTATAGTAACGTAAAAGCCCCCATTACGTAACACTATTTTGAGGTATTTCATTTAAACTGGCTTATAAAAATTAATAAATAATTGAAATACCCATTTTTTTCTCTTAATAAGCATGAAACCAAGTTTTTTTAATCCAATAAATATGTTTTTAAAAAAATATAACCTAAAAATTTTGAGATATTAATGTTTTTCTCTTGTAAAATGTTGACATGTATAAAAAAGCAGATAAAATATGTTAGTATCTTTAGAAAATCACCACAGACACCTAAAAAAAAACACGCATGTAACCACAGAGAAGTAGAAACAACATATCTATCTCTATACTACTGGAACCAGTGTAACCAGTAAGAGATAGAAAATATGTTATATCGCGCGTTTTCTGTCTCAACCTCCTATAATGTTTTTGACGGTTTTGAGTTAGAAAGTCATGTACATAATTCACTTCACCATATGATGCACTAAGATATATTGCAAAATAGTTAATGGATAAAATTTTAATCCAATAAAATTCAAACTCGTATAATAATGACCTAATTTAGTTTACTGACAAAACCTCGTATAGTTTGTGTAAAATTATTTTTTGAAATAGTAACATTTTTATCAGCATACCCTCGTACTTGACCAAGATACAACTATCTGACACTAGAGTTCGCAGGTGCTGTACACCACAAATCCAATAGTACGTAGTGGTCGGTACAAATTTAAGGGGAAGTACGTAAAATCGGAAGATCAGGAGCGTCGGTAAACTTTTATTTGAGGGGTTGGTAAATATTATTTATTGTGTAAACAAGTACATATTATATATAAATAAGTACAGTACGCTTCATAAAGTGATCGAACACTCTCACCCAGGGGAGAGGGTGCCCACACTTTTGACGCCGCACTGTACTTAATGTTGTGGTACACTACCGTGTTAAAAGTGTGGGCACCCCCGGGTGAGAGTATTCGATCACTTTTTAAAGCGTACTGTACTTATTTTGTGGACGTACAAATCTTGACATTTGACTTCAACACGCGCTCGCTTAAATAAGTACAGTACGCTTCAAAAAGTGATTGCACACTCTCACCCGGGGGAGTGCCCACACTTTTGACACGGCAGTGTATCACAACATTAAGTACAGTGCGGTGTCAAAAGTGTGGGCACCCTCTCCCCTGGGTGAGAATGTTCGATCACTTTATGAAGCGTACTGTACTTATTTATATATAATATGTACTTGTTTACATAATAAATAATATTTACCAACCCCTCAAATAAAAGTTTACTGATGCTTCTGATCTTCCGATTTTACGTACTTCCCTTTAATTTTACACAAACTAGTATACCATATACCATGTTTTGTCAGAAAACTAAATTTTAATTCGAGTTTAAGTGTAGCAAATTTGAAAAATGTAGTTTCGAGAAAAACGCGTTTAAAATTTAAATTACTGGTTAGACTATCGGAATATGCAAAAAAAATCGTTTTATTTCACAAACTCGTATAGTTATTTATAATATAAATTTTTTGTCATTTTACGTACATGATTTTAGTTACATACATGAAGGTTATATCTGTACTCCATAGAAATACATATATATGTATATATATATATATATATATATATATATATATATATATATATATATATATATATATATATATATATATATATATATATATAGTGGCGCACTCACAGGGGGAGCTAAGGGGGCTAAAGCCCCCTCCAGGCGTAAAAGTATACATATTTTTTTTTTAAATTTATTAAAATAAGAGATTTCTTTATATTATAGTCAAAACCAAAAACACTATTGCAAAATTATCAATAAAATTACTCAGTACAAATAAAGTGTAAATTATTTAGAAATAAATGGCTTAGGTTAAATTGAGCAGCAAAATAAATATAGAAATCAATCAGCAAAAAAGACTAATTGAGCAGCAATATGGTCATAAACAGGTAAATACGGTCAGCATTTAATGTGTAGATAGCCAGCTCATAAACCATTTGAACGTCAAATAATACAAATGGTATGCTAAAAAAAATTCACGAACAGTATATTTAGTTCAGCATTAAAAATTTTTTTGGCCTGCTATAAACACGTTCATTGCCAAGCTAAAAATGTAGACTTTGTGAGGTGGCCAAATATTTAACGTTAAATAAGTACTTATATTTGTCACGCGATATCGCATGACTAGCCATATAGTAAAGTAGTCGCATCACGCGAAATCGCGTGGTCGGCAATGAACGTGTTAAGCACTATTAATTTGTTAAATGAACGTGTTATTTGTGCCACTAACTTAATCAAGCCCCTCCCAAGGAAAAATTCTGGGTGCGCCACTGTATATATATATATATATATATATATATATATATATATATATATATATATATATATATATATATATATATATATATATATATATAAATCATATTTAAACCAGATAAAAAGATGATTTAGCTCTTATAATCTCTTAACTGGATTAATAAAAATTATTTGTATAGTTTTATTGCGCTAACTTCGAAAATTAACTGGAAAATGTTGAAATTTATAAGGCATGTGTTTCTATAAATAAGCATTGATCAAACGCAAAAGAGACACATTCAGCAAAAACTGTTTAATATATATATATATATATATATATATATATATATATATATATATATATATATATATATATATATATGTATTTCTTTAATTAAGTAAGGAAACATTAAATGCGAGGTGAATTTAAATTGGAAAACAATCATTCTATTAATAATAATTTTTGTTATCAGACGTTTCTTTCAGAAATAACTTCATTAATATGTAAATGTCAAAACTGTTTTTTTATTGGATCGTGTTCCGGTATAGGGGATTTTACGTTATATATAAATAAAATTTCATCAAATTAAAATTTTCAAAGCACACACTTGAAGGGGTGGTTTCACCTGTTAAAAATGTGTGGACGCAAAAAATAATGTTATATTTATTATTAGAATTTCATATAATGTGTAGAAACAAAATATCGACAATTTTTAATTTTTTAAGTACGCACTTGAAGGGGTGATTTCACCTCTTAAAAATGTTTGGACGCAAAAAATAATGTTATATTTATTACTAGAGCTCCGTATAGTATATATAAACAAAACATTATCAATTTATAAATTTTTAAGTACACACATTTATTACTAAAGCTCCGTATAGTATATATATAAATAAACAAAATATGTATTATCAATTTTTAAATTTTTAAGTACACAGTTGAGGGGTGGTTTTAACCCTTAAAAATGTGTAAATGCAAAGAAAAATGTGATATCTGTTACTAGAATTTTTTAAGGTGCGTAAAACAAAATTACATCGATTTTTAAATTTTTGAGTTCCAACTTTGAGGGGATGTTTCACCCCTTAAAAACGTTTCTTAGCAGCAACTGATATTTTTTATGTTATTAGGTAGCCACCCTCTATAAACTGACAATGTTTCATATTGTTTTGAATTTTCGGCTTCTTGCCCTTTTCTTGTAAGCTACGTTAAAGAAAAAACATGATTACCACTACGCTCTTGCATTATAGTCATAAAAAAATTTTCTCTATTAAAAAATCCTACTGACTAAAGATGATTGACTTTTTTAATCAAATTGCTTCACATATGATTAGTTTCATTTAATGTTCAATCCTATAAAAGTAAAAGAAAGTGTAACCAGCACTTTCACCATTGACGAAATGATACGATACGCCCTTCAAATTTTCAGTCTTACTGTAGCTGACTTACAAAAATGTCTGTTAATTTTTAGCGTTTAGAACAGGAATAAATTTGTTACACAACAATTATTATTTCTATTAACAAAAATTTTACGCTTGGTAACTGCAGTCTGTCTCATAATATGAATAAGTGATATACCGAATAAGTCATTATATTTATTTATTTAGTAGCAAAGGCATACAGGGCATATTTTTAATTTTGACAATGGGATTTTACAAAACATTTTCAGTTTTCGGATATTATAAAAATTTTTCAATAGAATTAGATACTGTTAATTGATTTGAGCGTTACTTTGTGGTATTTTATACATTATGACAAGAAACTCATGGGTCTCAATATGCGCGACTGACGCAAAAACTACTAGACAAATTTTGATAAAACTGTGTAATTTTATTCCTGTGAGGAGTGTTTTTAAAACTTTTCTCATCGCGGAATACTTATTAAAGTCTAAAATTTTTAAGGAACACTATACTCTAAAGGGTTTTTACTCAATTTATTACGTGCGCGATTTAAAACAACTTGTTTTATAACAATAATGGGGTTTTATGTTCGTTTTTGAAATTTCTGGTCAATAACAAACGCCATCCACAACATTTTTTTACACTCTGTTTACACAAATTATACATTACAATTTACAATTAGATTACGTGATAGACATAAGTTTAACCGGAAGTGCTTTTTAATGATTCAACCTTTGATAGAGATGTCTGTGCCATCGGAAATAACCTGGTGACCTTTGATTTGGCACTTGTGTTCAGTTAAGATGGAAAAACTATCATACACATATCACAACTAACTACCGCTAAAGTGTTTACAAGTTGTGGAAATTTTTAAAAATACAAGCTGAGGTTTTTAGTTTATTAAAACAATATTTTTTTTTTTTAGAAAATGTAAAATCTTTGTCTTATGTTGATAAACTGCCAAGAATTGGCGTTTTGGATGTCAACGTAATTCATGTAATTGCCGAAATATAACCCCAATTACTTGATAACGGGATTTAACGGTGTTCTGGCAGAATGTCGGTAATTACTTTTAAATAACAAATGCCATAAAATCGCCGCAAAAATGATGCACACATACGGTTTTTGCACGTTGCGTGCACGGTGCGGTGCCGCAGCGGTTATAAAGTACATTGTGTTAAATTGTGTGATGCACACATACTTGCGGTGCCGTGCGGCGCCGCAGCGTGCACGCAGCGGTAAAAACACGCATGTGTGTATCGGCACTAAGAGTTAGTTGTTTTTAACCCCTTATCGCATACAAAGCCATATATGGATTCTAAGTTTTACTATTTTTTTTTTAACATATTAAAATTTTTTTTTTTTGAAACTAATGTTAAATCCTAACTTTATACTCCTTCGAGTAACGGAAGGTAATTTTTATTGTCTTTGGTAAGTGCGGGTTGTCAAATTATTTGAAGTTTTGTTCAGAGTGTCCGACCGTTACAGTGCAATTAATTGGTGCTAATTTTATTTGTGAAAACTAAAGAATAAAACGGTAAGTACTAAAATCAAAACTTTTCGAAACACATTCTTTATATATTCAAGAACATGGAATAGTTGTGATTCGTGTGTGTTTTCTTGTTTTCTTCGATTTTTGGGGCTTATTTTGAAGTTGTCATATTTGGCTTCGTATGCGTTTAATCCAAATTATTATTGTGCATATATGGCTTCGTATCGCTTTTATGGTACATCCTAGCATGTCAATTCTATTCCTGGTGATGGCTTCGTGAGTGACGATGATTTTGCTTCTGATTCCCCAGTACTCTCACCAGCCAAGGCAGTCCATCAACTTCGGTGGCCAGAAAACGTCCTGCAACAAGCCGAAAAGGTACTCCATCTAGCTTGCCCGGGTTACCTATACTCATTAAAAAAGCACGAAAAACTCCAGCTAGGCATCAAGACCTCCCTTTGAAGTCTGTGCGATCAGATAAGGTGACCATTTCCCCGAATGGACAAAACTAAATTGACAATTATGTCAAAACTGCTCAAAATTCCGTTCATTCGCCAAATGTGGAAAGTGTCAAGTTTATTTATGTTACAATGGCAAATAAAATTGCATACAGATTTTCATAAAATATAATTGTATTTTTTATTTAACGCATACGAAGTTATATATCGATTATAATTATAATACTAAAATGCATACGAAACCATGTATGGCTTTGTTAAGTAATTTCTAAACAATAAGACTTAATTTTTTTTCTTGATTTGACTACTAAAATAAAAGAAGTGAAAAACACTTTCAGTAAAAAAAAATTTTTTCTTCACCTCCTTCATAATTCATGCAATAAGGGGTTAATTGTACCAAACACACGAAAACATACAGTTTGTTCTTTAACGTAGTTGCTCTGAGATAGTCATACAAAAGTATATCTCAGCGAAAAAATTTTTTTTATCAAAAATTAAATAATGTATTAATATTCTTCAGTTATTATATTTGTATACCACTTGTTTTTTTTAATTTCTGCGCTCTTATGTTGCAGCAATATCAAAGCATTGTTGAAAAAGCGTTGTAAAAACGTTGTAAAATAATGTTTATAAAGTATATTTCAAAAACGACGTGGTCAGTAATTTTTATTTCTTTTTAAATATGGTTTGTAACTTTGTAAGTGTTTTATAACATTAAATTTTTATCAAATTTCTTTGACAGGTTTTCATTTTATTCAAAAAAAAAAAAAAAAAAAAATTTAGTTTTCCCGTAAGAGCTCGTATTAAAATTACAAAACTTTGAAATCGTTTTCCTCAAAATTGGAGTGGTCAGTTTTTTTTTCGGTAAGGGCTCGTATTATTGGTATTGAATTAAATAAATATCTAGAGAAGTTTCGTTAAAATCGTTTTATCGACCAACTACCTTAACTTTCGATTCATAGATTTTTTACGGACACTTATTGTTAGTGACTGTTTCCAGAACATAGTTTGGGAAACTTTACCTTAGAGACTTGGCCAACATTTCCAAACAAAATTACCACAATATTTTTTTTATGGGGATAGTGATATTTAAAAATAAAAATTAATATATTGAATTCTATGTGGGTGAATATGTACATAAAATAAATATTTTAGTTCCAAAATGTCACTTTGTTTGTTAAAAACTTTTTTAACATAATTTTTTTGAATATTAATTATTTTTAAACATTAAAGGGTCTAGCAGACTTACCATATGAAAATTACACTGACGTCATTGGACATAGTTTAACCTTTTAAATATTGCTTGTTTGCTGAAAGTACTGATGCCCGTAATTTTAGATTTCTGCTCTCACTTAAACAACCCCTAACGATATTTTCTTTTTTCTCAGAAACTATGATAGATATTTGAAAAAATCGAACGCCAAAAAATAGATATCAATCAGCTCTATATTTGGTATTTTTTTATATTTTTTTATTAATTTTCAAAAGTGTAAAACACTATATCTATATTATTTAAGGGTGATTTTTATATGAACCACTGGAGATACACCAACCAAATAAATATTATATAATCATCCGAGAGTCTGCTCTAACATATTATAAATACAAAAGTTTACATTTGGTGGAACATGGTTAAAAATAACAACGAATAGGGTAAATGCAGGAGAGATGCCCCGTCGAGAGATATGCCGCAGCAGCCATATTTTAAGTTCGCAGTTCGCTGATTAATAGATAGCGCTAATAATGGATTACATATATGGTTAAAATAGTTTGTTAATTTACGCTGTATATGGTTACATTTATGATTAGTGCATTAGTTTAAAAATTATCCAACTTTTTATTATTGAAATGTAAGTTTTTTAACATAGATATTTTATTAAGCATTTAATTCATTCGAATTTAAGAATGTATATTTCATTATTTTAAGGAAAATGAGATTTGTTGTTCATTTAGGTTTATTTTAAAAGTACTGTATAAAATTTTAGTTTAGAATTCCGCACTACGCTTGCTATAGCAACATGCGGCATCTATCCCAGCAAAAAGGAGAGATGCCGCATTTAAAGTTGGTATAGATGCCGCATCATATTACATATTGAAAACATATACCTTAATTATACAATTTTTTTTTCGGTTATAAATTATGCCACGTAATTATAAAAGATCCAGTAATGAGTCAGGAAAAGCTTTCGTATTAGTGAAGATAACGAAAATAATGATGATTTCCTGTGTATTGAATGTTTTGGAAAGTACTCAAAAACAACGAAAAAAGTTAACTGGTTAAGATGTATAAAGTACCAAAAATGGTCACATATGACATGTAGTGGGCATGGAGATGTGGGTAATATATGTTTAAGAGAATCGCTGCGCCAAAAAAGTGGAAAATTTTTGATATGACCTATGCGACGTTTCTCCTTCTTTAATGCGGCATCTCTCCCATGGGTGTGATAGAGACGCCGCTTTGCAGGCTCTACAAAAATGTTAATTATGAATCCTTTACGACTGAAAATTTAAGTTTATTATTATTATTATTATTATTATTATTATTATTATTATTATTATTATTATTATTTTTTGATTAAAATTGGGGTACTGCTGCCGGTGGATGGCGCGGTCAGCAGCACCCGGCGGCATCGCCTACTAAGGGCATGCGCCGCCAAACAGTAAAAATAAAAACAACACGTAAAGACAGGGATACATAAATGCACTAGACAACGGACAAACATACACATATAAAATCCAACGATGAGCCCTGCCATCCCAGGGCTTAAAAAGAGCGGACAGACCTTTATGACGGTACGATAAGTACTAGACAGAGCGTCCGGTCACCAAGGCCTGGAAGCCATCGCTGGGACTCCGAGGTGTAAAGGGCCCCGGAGTGGAGGAACCTGACTAGACAAACACATAAATACGACTAGACAAATATCACAATATGTATCACAGAAAAAACTTATTGCGCCGCTGGGCGGCCACTGATCGACCAGTGGCGCAATAAGGGGTTGAAACGATTCCGCTGTAGAGCCATAACAACAGGCCTACAGCGGCATAACAAAATATCACAGATAAAAAAACAACAAATGATGTACCACCTCGGGTGTAAAGAGCCCTCGGTGGTATATCGTTAAAAAGAAATAACAACAACAAAACAACACGCATAAATAACAACACTACCACTAAGGGTGTAAAAGGCCCTTAGTGGCATAACGAGAGACTAAAAGTACCCTGCCAGACCAGATGGAACAGGGTATAGTTAATAAATAAGACGAACACAAAACATCGAAAACACATAGAATAAAATCACTGGAATATAAAATTAAAATTAACTATCGGGGGAGAAACAAGAGACGACTTCGATAAAATATGAGATGTAATGCCCCTAAAGCCTCTGAAGATGATGCGAATTTCGGAGAAATTCAAGCATTTTTCTTTCAGAGACTGCAACGTAAGCTAAAACTTCGGCTACATTATTCGGGAGCTGCAGCCTTTGGCGGAATGGCTCAAAGGTTACACATTCCTCAACTATATGCCTCAAGGTTAGCGCCGTCCCGCAGCCGGCGCACCTTGGCTGATCCTCACCGGCGAGAAGATGACGATGTGTTAACACCGTGTGGCCCAAGCGTAAACGTGTCAGGGCCACACTCTCTCGCCGGCTAAGATTTACAGGAGCCGGGGTTCTTCGGACCTCAGGTTTCACCTGTCTGAGCTTAGCCGTGAGGTTGTTCCACTCTCGTTGCCATTTCTGTTCGATCGCGGATCGTATGCTCACTCTCAGATCCTCTGGGCGTATGACAATGTCCTGTGGCTCACCGACTTCGGCTGCGTGACGTGCTACCTGGTCGGCGAGTTCATTGCCCGGTATCCCTACATGTCCGGGAATTCAAAAGAAGGTGACAGACTTTTGACGGAGCATGTAGAGACACGTTAGGATGTTTTGCACCAGTGGATCGATGGTGTGACAGCGGCAGATCCCTTGCAACGCGCTCAATGAGTCAGAACAAATGAGAAATGCGCTGTCTTTGGATGTTTGAGAGAATCGCAGGGCTTGCAAAATCGCAAATAATTCAGCAGTATACACATTGGCCTGAGGAGGAAGTGTCCAAGCGTGAGGGTCGTCACGAATGACGATGGCACTTCCCACACCCGTAGCTGTTTTTGAGCCATCTGTGTATATGCAGAGAGAGTCAAGTTCGCTAATGATCTCGTAGAAGCGGGATCGATATTCGAATGAACTGGTCTCCTCCTTGTTGAGACCAGTCAGGTCGAAACGACACCTTACTTTAGGGATCAGCCAAGGAGGTACTTCCATAAGACGTTTGGGAAGTACCTTGGCAAACTGTAAGTGCAGACTTTCTAATAATTCCTGCGTTCGAACGGCCACTGGTCGACTTACGGTGGGACGTCGACCATAGAGCCCCTGTAAACGGTATCTGAATAGAGTCGGGTGGTTTATATGTGAAGGTGTTGCATATATCCCCGCCGCATAATTGAGTAAGAGACGCTCACGTCTCAGTCGCAGCGGGGGAAGACCCGACTTTACGCAGAGGCTCATAGAAGGACTCGTTCGAAATGCTCCCGTAGCCAGTCGTATGCCTGCATGTTGAACAGGATCTAGAAGTAAAAGCGCATACACTCGGGCGGAGGAATAAGCAATGCTGCCGTAATCAATCCTAGTCAGAACTAGCGATTGATACAGGCGAAGCAACGACTCCCGGCCCGCACCCCACGATGCACCAGCCAAGCACTTAAGCATGTTTATTGTCCTGCTCGCAGCTAAGGCTTAGAGATGTGGCCGCCACGTAAGTTGTTTGTCAAAAATAAGTCCTAGAAACCTGACGCTATCAACGCACTGGAGATTGGATCCTTTTAATGTGAGGACAGGATCCGGATGTGCGTTGCGCTTTCTGCAGAAGTGTACCACCGATGTTTTTTGGGGGTGAAAATCAAAAACCAAGAGCTTCTGCAGAAGTCACCACTTCGTTGATGCCTTGTTGCAGCCGTTGTTGGATATCCTCAATGGAATCGGCTGCATAGAAAATTGTGAGTTCATCAACACACAAGCAAGGACGAATTGGGGCTGAAGTTGCAATATGACTGACTGCGATGGAAAACAAGGTGACACTAATGGTGGAGCCTTGAGGAACACCATTCTCCTGGGAGTGGACTCAGTGTCACCTACCCGGACACGAAAAGAACGGTCAGTCAGAAAACTTTTTACGAACTGAGGGAGGTTACCTCTTAAACCCCAGTCGTGCAGCTTCTTGAGAATGCCATACCTCCAGGTCATATCATAAGTCATATCTCCAAATCGAAAAACACAGCCACAAGGTGTTTTCGTTGGAGAAAGGCGTCGTGAATGGCATTCTCGAGGCGAACAAGATGGTACGTAGTCGAATGTTATCGGCGGAATCCACATTGATGTTTAGGAATGAGGTTGTGGGATTCCAGCCATCAGACGAGACGGTTGTTCACCATTTTTTCCAGTACCTTGCTGAAACAGCAAGTCAAGGATATTGGACGGTAGCTAGTTAGTTGCGATGAATCTTTACCCTCTTTTAGCAGCGGAATGATGGTAGCTTCCCGCCACTGCGGAGGGTAAACGCCTTGACTAAATATTTCGTTATACAGATCCAGTAACCTACACTTACCAGGATAAGGCAGGTTCCGGATCATGGCGTAGGGGATCTCATCAGGTCCAGGGGATGTGTCCCCAGATCCCCGAAGCGCCTCCAGTAATTCTTGCATAGAAAACGGTTGGTTATACTGGAGGGATTCATCTGAGAAAAATCAAGATCGTTTTGTTCGTGTTCGATCTTGATCCGCAGGAAGTCCGGGTCATAATTCTGGGAGCCACTGACGCGCTCAAAGTGCTTAGCAAAGCAATTAGCTATTTCCGCGAGTTCAGTGATGTTCCGACCGTCGACGGCGAGAAGGGAGGGCATAGGTGAAAGGGAGTATTTCCCAATAATGGCCCACACTCTTCTCCATACCTCCGAAGTTGTAGTGGAGGTATTAATGGCCGAAACATATTGCTCCCATGATAGCCTCTTTTTTTCTTTTATAGTGCGTTTACAGCGTGCTTGCGCACGCTTGTAGGCCATCACATTTTCCTGCGTGGGGCGACGTCTGAGCTCGTGGTACGTCCGCTTTTTCTCTGCAACAGCTACACTCACGACTTCATTCCACCATGGTACTTGACGTTTGGGTGGAATGCTGGACGACTTTGGTATACTCTTATGTGCTGCTTCAATGACACTGGAGGACATTTGCTCCACATCATCTTCTACGTCTCCAGTCAGCTCGGGTGTACGGAATGAATCTACGTACCTATCCTAGTCAGCTTGACGAAGACGCCATCTCGGCGAAGACGAATGTGGAGTCATCGGCGTGGTACTATTCAAAATAATGGGTATATGGTCGCTACCGTATGAGTCTGACGCCAGCGTCCACTCATAACGGTGCGCCATGACCGGTGAGCCAAGTGATAAGTCGATAGCCGACAGCTCACTGGTTCTTGCGTTAATGAAAGTACCTTGACCGGAATTCAACAAGACCGCTTCAGACTCGTCTAGAAACCGTTCGATGAGTCTTCCACGGGCGTCTCTTGTGCTACAGCCCCACATGGGGCTGTGAGCATTAAAATCTCCTAGTAACAAAAATGGACGTGGTAACTGTAATGTAAGCTCGGTCAAATCTTCGACGTTCCAGTCGAAATCTAGTAGGTAGACCGAGCATACTGTGAACTGGGGCGGTTTTAAAAATTGTACTGCAATAGCTTGTACGGGGGTGTTTAACGGATGGCCCCGGAAAGGGACGCCATCTTTTATTAAGATGGCAACACCCCCCCTCGCCCTGATGTCTGGCTGTACGTCGTGCCGGCGGACTTGATGATATTTAATGTTGAACTGTTCCGCCGGCCGTAAATGTGTCTCTTGGAGGCACACGCACATAGGCGTGTTCTCAGCCAGAAGCATCTGCAATTCACAGTAATGGTGCTTAACACCATTACAGTTCCACTGTACGATAGCCATTTTTAGCGAATTTCCAAAAGTGAAACTGGAAATACGCTATTACAGCAGGTGTCATGACGGGACCTAAGCCCGGGATCATAACAGAATCGTGTTTTGAGGTCCCTAGAATACGAAAATGATATTCACTAAAATTTATATATATATATATATATATATATATATATATATATATATATATATATATATATATATATATGTGTGTGTGTGTGTGTGTGTGTGTGTCGCCCCGATAACTCTCGAACGAAACGTTATGAAATTTTGTGTGCGGACTGGATTCTGAATTGGCTCGGCTAAGTTCGTTAGCCAGACACGTCGGATGCCCAGAAGCAGGTTTTCTGGCCATTTTTTATCATTCGATCCTATCATAAGACAGTTCGATTTTTAGATCGTTGAAAAGGAAAAAAAAATTATGAAGAAAATATTCTTATAATTTTCTTTCTATTTTAAATATTTTTCGAGAAAATGTAAATTTTCACCATTATATTAGTTTTCTTTCTTTGTTAGTCTAATAAGTAATTTATATTTATATCTCAGTTCTTTATGAAGTATAAAAATATTTCACTTTTTTATTAAAGAATTTTGTGAGAACAAGTGAAGTCTATTCACATACATGTGTTATAACACACATACATGTATAGAGTTTTGTTTCTCATTTATTGCATTATAATTAGCATGGTTCTATCTCAAGTTGAAAAATGAAAATTAAACAGATTTTCTAAGCTAATGTAATAAAGAATTTTTTTTTTTTTTTGAATTTTTAAGTGAACAAGAAATTGAAGATTATGTTATGATATAATATTATTAAATATGAAACAAAACAAAATATGTACAATGTACATATGTATGCACGAAAAAATATTTTGAATCGATTTTGAAAATTTTTTCACTAATAATTAATAATGTTAAAAAATTAAACCATTTCAAATGAATTTAAGGTATTTTATGTGAGGTCAAGGTTTTCGGGACCTAAAAAGGCCAGAAGTTAATTAACCAATCGATTTTAAAAATTTTTTCACAGTTAGTAAGCTAAAGTATTTGAATTAATTAATTAAATGATGTCCGCAAGAAGCTTACGGACTGCCATAAGTTATATGAGATCCTTAGAACCCTTTTCTTACTGTTAGAGTACTAGACTTGAATTAGTTTCGCCAGGATTTACTGATCCCATAATTGTAAAAAATAAACTAAACGACCAATTTTAAAAATTTCTTCACTGTTACAGAGCTAAACTATTTTAGATAAATATCGATTACGTTATGTAAGGTCCGCTTGGCTCCATAGGACCCAAAAGTGTCAAAAATAAACTGCCTGATCGATTTTGAAAATTTTTTCACTGTTACAGAGCTAAACTGTTTTAGATAAATATAGATTCCGTTATGTAAGGTCTGCCAGGGTCCATAGGATCCAGAAGTGTCAAAAATAAACTAACTGACCGATTTTGAAAATTTTTTCACTGTTACAGAACTAAACTATTTTAGATAAATATAAATTACGTTATGTAAGGTCTGCCAGGGTCCATGGGATCCAAAAGTGTCAAAAATAAACTAACCGACCGATTTTGAAATTGTTTTCACTGTTACAGAGCTAAACTATTTTAGATAAATATAGATTACGTTATGTAAGGTCTGCCAGGGTCCATGGGATCCAAAAGTGTCAAAAATAAACTAACCGACCGATTTTGAAATTGTTTTCACTGTTACAGAGCTAAACTATTTTAGATAAATATAGATTACGTTATGTAAGGTCTGCCAGGGTCCATGGGATCCAAAAGTGTCAAAAATAAACTAACCGACCGATTTTGAAAATTTTTTCACTGTTGGGGAACTAAGCTATTTTAGATAGACATACATTACGTTATTTAGGGTCCGCCAGGGTCCATGGGACCCAAAAGTGGTAAAAATAAACTAACCGACCGATTTTGAAAATTTTTTCACTGTTACAGAGCTAAACTATTTTAGATAAATATAGATTACGTTATGTAAAGTCTGCCAGGGTCCATCGGATCCAAAAGTGTCAAAAATAAACTAACCGACCGATTTTGAAAATTTTTTCACTGTTGGGGAGCTAAGCTATTTTAGATACATATAGATTACGTTATGTAAGGTCTGACAGTGTCAGTAGGACCTAAAAGTGTCAAAAATAAATTAACTGACCGATTTTGAAACTTTTTTATTATTACCGAGGTAAACTATTTTAGATAGGTACAGGTTGTGTTATCTGAGATCCACAACTGTCCTGCGGATGCAAATGCGGCGTAGAATGCTACACAACGGGTTTTGAATATATATATATATATATATATATATATATATATATATATATATATATATATATATATATTACATAAAGTCCGCCTAGAATATACGGTCGAGCTGATTTTTTAATGAGGTCCACCGGGATCTTGCAGATCCGAAAACGCCAGCAATAAGCTATCGAACCGATGCTAAAATATTTCTCACTGCTAGAGAACTAAATTATCGGACTAAGTTATCGGACTCTGTAGCCGAGGTGTTGGTATAAGCGTCGGACGTCGGGCGCTTAGTACCCGTACGTACCGACGCGGTCGCACTTTCCGAGTCGCTCATCGGTGTTTGGATAGAGCGACTCGAGAGGGGGGTGACCGGGCGTTCGGGTGTGCCCGGTCGGGACGGTGCCGTTGGCCGTTGTGGCAACGGCACCGTCGATTGTGGAGGCAGCATGGTTTCTGCCTCCGAGGTGGTTGTGGAGGGTCCCTTTTTGGGGGACCCTGATTTTACCACCTTCTTCTCCCCCTCACTATGACGTCTTCGGGGCGGTGATTTCTTAGGTGACTGTTTCTTCTTTGGCGAAGACGTCACAGTTCTTACGATAGGTCCCTGGGGGGTGGTTATTAACACCCTCTTGGCCTCAGGGACCCTGGCTGGCACTGCGACTGATGTGGGGGTAGGGCTAGCTACACCCACAGAGCGCATGAGACACTCTTGCATTTTTTGCATCTTCACTTGCATCTGTCTCATGGCTTCTTTTATTTCCTTTATTTCGTTGTTCTTCTCAGCCGCTGTAGGGGCGGGGGCTGCAACAACGCGTGCGTAACCATCCAAGGCCGAGCGACGGGGCGTATTGCCCAAAAGCTTTCGTTTAGCCTCTGGATAGCTAAGCTTTTCCAAGGCCCTCAGCTCTTGGATGGCTGATTCCTGCTTGAAAATGGGTCAATTCCTTGATTTGGCAGAGTGATTGCCCCCGCAGTTTATACATTTGATTGGCTCGTCACATGGCCGTCCTTCATGTAACGGCTTACCACACACGCAAATTTGTTGCTCGACGCTACATTTTTGACTTACATGTCCGTATCTTTGGCAATTAAAGCACCTCATTGGTGCCGGGATATACGGACGTACGTCTGTCTTTTCGAAGAGGCCTAAAACTACCTCTTTTGGCAAGGTAGTCTTCTTGAATGTTAACATAATCAGGGGGGAATTTGGATATTTATTCCCCCTATTAAATCTGAGCCTCCTCGCTTCTGTTACCCCCTGTGGAGACATCTCCGACACTATCTCTTCAAGGGTGCAATACGCTAGTGAGGGATGCATAATTACGCCCCGGGAATAGTTTAATACTCCGTGGGGAGTCACCTCCACGGCGTATTGCCCGAGATTTTTCAATTTCGCTATTTTATCTGACTGTGCTGCTGAGAATGCCTTCACGAGCAACCCTTTGCCCGACAGTTTAGCATTCTTAACATGCCCAATGTGCTCACTGACTAATTTTGCCAACTGGAAGGGACTCATCTTACTGAAATCTCCTTCCACTGGCTTAACCACTAAAAATCTCATAAAGCTTTCTTCTTGCACTCTTGGGGCGACAAACGGAGTTTGTCGCCCACGACGATTCCCTTTTTTGGGGGAAGGGTTACCCCTTTTAGAGTCTGTACTCACTCCACTGGATTGTGGAGCGGGTACGTTTGAAGAGGTAGCGGGACCAGCCACGCTACCATTGCTCACACCGGATGTTGTTGGCGGAGCATGGTTCGCGTCCGGTTTAGAGGGCCCGGACTCGCCCGAAGAAACATTATTTTTAGAGTTACCCATAAAATGTTATGCAAAAATCCCCCAACCCGCTCCCCACCCTCCACGGAGCCTCATAAGGGACGTGGGACTCCCACGCCAGGGATACGGGAATGAGGGGCCCTAGGGACAAGCCCATTGCCCCAGTGACACGCACGACCCCGGGGCGCTCGAATTTACTGCGGCCGGTGCATAACCGCAGCCACGGTCTATGCCTGAAGCCAGGGCCGAAGTGAAGTGTTGTTTCGCCGTACCCGCAGGTAACGGCTTCCCTCAGTCACCAGGATCCCCTTTTCCAGGCAACGCCGCTAAGCCACACACGAGCTAGTGTGGGTCTCGAAGATGACTTGAAGTTGGGACAACATTGAAAAAACGGAAACAAAACAAAACCAAAAACAAAAAAGAAACAAAAGATAAAAGAAAACCTGAAACAAAAAGAAATAAAAATAACGAAAACAAAAAACAATAAAAACGAAACGAAATAAAAAGATAGGTTACAAAAATGAACTGTCGATCCGACACCTTTCGTGAAAACGGTGCTACCTCGAGAAGGAACGGTGCCGGTCTTGGGTAGTCAGAGGCTAATGGAATCCGAAAATTTCTATATTGCGCATAAACTACCCCTGGGACCCTTAGCCTCCTTGACACCAATGGGGGATAAATATCCCTCACGGGTGCCAAGGGCAGCTGCTATAGGTGTCCTCACCACCATTATTATTATTTTTTTTTTTTTTTGATTAAAATTGGGACACTGCTGCCGGTGGATGGCGCGGTCAGCAGTGTCCGGCGGCATCGCCATCGAAGGGCATGCGCCGCCAAAACGAGAGATAAGAATAAAAACAACACGTAAAGACAGGAACACATAAATGCATTAGACAAAGGACAAACATACACATAATAAAATCCAACGATGAGCCCTGCCATCCCAGGGCTTAAAAGGAGCGGACAGTCCTTGGCGACGGTACGATAAGTACTAGACAGACCGTCCGGTCACCAAGGACTGGAGGCCATCGCTGGGACTCCCCCCGAGGCGTAAAGCGCCTCGGGGTGGAGGAACCTGACTAGCAAACACTCAAAAAACAAGACTAGAAAAATATCATAGGTTTATCACAGAAAAACTTATTGCGTCACTGTGAGGCCACAGGCCGACCAGTGAAGCAATAAGGAGTTAAAACAATACCGCTGTGGACCCATAACAACAGGCCCACAGCGGCATAACAAAATATCACAGATAAATAAAATCAAGTGATGTACCACCTCGGGTGGAAAACGCCCTCAGTGGTACATCGTTAAAACAAAGCATATTAAAAACAACCTTATTAAAAAACAAAAACAACAATATCACAAGTTTGACAATATTTCTTGCTCTGTGACACGATTCCGCTCCCCATAGTCTCGACAATTCCGAAATGACCTCGTCAACACCTAGGAACTCACACGTGTAGGGACAGTGACATCTGATTACTGAGCAACATGTACTGTTCTGTCAGATAACTGATTACTGGGTACATGTGCCGTTCTGTCAGATGTCGAGGTCAACCTACACGGGAGACCGGTACGATGACTAGGCCACGTTCGTCCGAGTCGAGGCTACAGAGAACGGGACAATGCCACAGAGTATCACAGTGTATCTGACTTATGTCCCTATGACCGCGACGGGGCAAAAGCAGTCCCAGGACGCTCAAGCTCGCATCCGTATGAGGGAAGACGACATCTCCTTACTAAGCGAGCTCGCTCAAGCCGTTCGGGCAGATGTCGACTCATACGCCTGGATGACGCGAACAAGTGCGTCGAGTACCGCATTCCTACCCGTCGAAGTCACAGGGACAAAAAATCAACGCAATACCACAGCCAATTTATCACTTTTGTGTCCACTGGAGTGCACCATCCAGGGGACACTATAATATTTAAAAACAAATAAAAAAGCAGGATCACAGGACGAAATCACAGATAAAACTACACAAATCACAGTATAAAAATATCACGATTCGACTTGGCGGAACACGAATCACGACTTTGATAATCACACGACCTGTTGCCAGACATCAGGGCGAAAGCTATCGTACAATCAGACGGTGGTGTTTCTCTCATACGGTGGATATCTCTGTCGGTCATACGACGTTCGTCCTCGTCGAAAATTTTGATCCGGCATCTTTTGTGAAAACAGTGGTATACCTTTTCCAACAATTTTTGGGATGACTTTTCGAGAGGGTGTTATTAGTGACCATAAACTTTCAAGATGTTAAATTATTTTATTACTTACAACAAATACCACCCTATGTTCACTCCAATTGTATTTAAATTTGTTACCTGTTTTACAAGCGACGGTTTCTTTTTGCATTCATATAGATAAGTAGGATACATGGTGCGAACAATACTGCTGGTTATTGCCGTACTTGAAAAGTCATCTCATTTAAATATTGAAAAACTATACCTCGAGAAAGAAAGGTGCCGATCTTGGGTAGTCAGAGGCTAATGGAATCCGAAGATTACTGTATTGCCCATAAACTACCCCTTGAACCCTTAGCCTCCTTGACACCAATGGGGGATAAATATCCCTCACGGGTGCCTAGGGCAGCTGCTATAGGTGTCCTCACCACCATTATTATTATTATTATTATTATTTTTGTTTTTTTTATTAAAATTGGGGTACTGCTGCCGGTGGATGGCGCGGTCAGCAGCACCCGGCGGCATCGCCAACTAAGGGCATGCGCCGCCGAAACGAGAAATATAAATAAAAACAACACGTAAAGACAGGGACACATAAATGCACTAGACAATGGACAAACATACACATAATAAAATTCACCGATGAGCCCTGCCATCCCAGGGTTTCATAACGAGCGGACAGTCCTTGGTGGCGGTACGCTAAGTACTAGCCAGAACGTCCGGTCACCAAGAACTGAAAACCAACGATGAAACTCCGAGGTGTAAAGGGCCTCGGAGTGGAGAATATTGAATAAAATATCACAAGATAAGAACATCACAAAAACATCACAAAGAAAAAATAAGAAGAAAACCTTATTACGTCACTGGGGAGCCACAGGCCGACCAGTGCCGCAATAAGTAGTTAAAAACAAAACCGCTGAGGGGCCACAACAGCAAGCCCACAGCGGCACAACAAAATATCACAGATAAGAATAAAAAGATGATATACCACCTCGGGTGGAAAAAGCCCTCAGTGGTACATCGTTAAGACAAAACAGATTAAAAACAATCTTATTAAAAAATAAAAACAACAATATCACAGATTTTAAAAAATTTCTTGCTCTGTGGCACGATTCCGCTCCCCATAGTCTCAACAATTTTGAAATGGCTTCGTCAACACCTAGGAACTCACAGGTGTAGGGACAGTGACATCTGATTACTGAGCAACATGTACTGTTCTGTCAGATAACTGATTACTGGGTACATGTGCCGTTCTGTCAGATGTCGGGGTCAACCTACACGGGAGACCGGTACGATGACTAGGCCACGTTCGTCCGAGTTGAGGCTACAGAGAACGGGACAATGCCACAGAGTATCACAAAGCTAACATCTGACCTGTTTTCGTATCACTTCGACGGAGCGGAAGCCGCCACATCGACGCCCACGAACGCATCCGTACGAGGGACGACGACGTCTCCTTACTGAGCGAGCTCGCTCAAGCCGTTCGGGCAGACATCGACTCATACGTGTGGCCGATGAGAAGGAGTGCGTCAAGAGCCGCATTCCTACCCATCGAAATGACAAGAACAAGGTCAGGGAAATATCACAGACCGAGCAGCTAGACAATACCACGGCAGGCATGAAAACCCCAAGTGGCATAACAAGTATCACAGATAAAAAAGTATCACAGATAGGTTAAACAAAATCACAGATGTAACATCACACATTTCAACTCGTCTGAACGGTCTCGTCGGACTCCGAAGATCACGCCCATGGAAGTAGACAGCACTGACGACGCATTGAATTCCGGTCAAGGTACAAATTAAACCAAATCAAACTAACGCAGGCATAATACTCACTCGGGGGATACAACATCGTCCCCTCCACACGATCATTCTTGTCGAAACACAGTACCAGAGCCTCGTCAGCCTGCTAGCCGAAACTAACAGTTGCCCGCCGGGCACGAACGGGGACGTGAAGGATGGATTTTAGCCCAGCATTATTATTATTATTATTATTATTATTATTATTATTATTATTATTATTATTATTATTATTGTTTAGTTTATTTTATTTACATATGCGGCATTCTTTTTGAACGGGAGACCCCATGCTGCCCAAAATTGATGTTACTTAAAAATAGGTCTACAATAACTAAAATTAAAGATTATGAACCCTACTTTTGAAATATGAGTGGCAAAATCGACTTTACACAATAATGCCTTCAATATGACGGCTGGAAAGTATAAACGCATTTTTTTGCGCGCAATAAACGTTCTGTAACGTTTTCAAAACTTTTTTATAAAACCTTTTTTAATTAAAAATATAAAGTTTTGCTTAACGTTTGAGGACAATTTAAAAATATATACAGGTGATCCATTTAACATGGAATTTTGTATATATCGAAAAATAAGCTTGTAGGAAAACTTTGCCTGACAAAAAAATAATATTTCTCTAGATGGCATCTTTCTATCCTAAAATATGGGATTGTAATTGTAAATAAAAATAAGTTTATTTATATGCAAGTATATAAACTTACATAAGTATATAAAATTATAAGTACATAAAATTACAGCGCCATCTGTTACGAATAGAAAAAAATCTTTCGTATAAAAAGTGGGTACTTTGCCCTGTAGACTCCGAACCTGCAATAAAAAATTGGGGTTTCTATTTTAGATTTCAAAGGGCAAGAGGGCTTATTTTAGGACAGAAAGATGCCCTCTAGAGAAATATTATTTTTTTGGCAGGCGAAGTTTTCCTACAAGCGTATTTTTCGAGATATACAAAATTCCAGGTTAAATGGATCACCCTGTTTATATTTTTAAATTGTCCTCAAAACGTTAAGCAAAACTGTATATTTTTAACTAAAAAGAGTTTTATGAAGAAGTTTTTAAAACGTTACAGAACGTTTATTGTCTGCAAAAAAAAATGCGTTTATACTTTCCAGTCGTCATATTGAAGGCACTATTGTGTAAGGTCAATTTTGCCACTCATGTTTGAAAAGTAGGCTTCATAATCTTTAATTCGTTATTGTAGACCTGTTTTAAGTAACACCAATTTTGGACAGCATGAGGTTTCCTGTTCAGAAAGAATGCCCCATATGTATAATTTAGATATATTAAATGTAATAAGGTGATAAAAATATAATATCAATTACATATTATATTCGTTGTTATTTTTAACCATGTTCCACCAAATGCAAAATTTTGTATTTATAATATCTTAGAGCAGACTCTCAGATGATTGTATAATATTTATAATAATATATAATATTTATAAACTTATAATAAACTTACGTTCTTATGCAATGTATTGCTTAAATGCTTAAAAGCCGTTCAAAAGTATTTTTATCAAAGAAAGTTATTATAGTAATTGTTTAAGTTTCTTACTGTCTCGTGATTTTGATTCACATTATGCATTTTAATGGCCATTTTTTACAAACCGCATAAAAAAAGTCGCACAAAAAAAACCGCACAAAAAAAGACCGCATAAAAAAGAGTTCAGCTGTAGTATAAAAATTTATGTGAAAGTATTATTGTCACAACTAACCTGAGAAATAGCCTTTTCCCATTTGAATAATTACAGTATAATTACCTAAATATCAATTTTTAGAAATAAATAAACAATTTTACTTTACATTTCCCTTAAAAAATAAATAAGATTTGAGGTGCCGTAACTCAGGAACAAAATCAAATTTTACAATTCGTGACATTCATGTTTTGTTAGACCGCTTCTGTTGATAGATACCTCACTTGTCGAAATTCGTTAAGTGAACTTGTTCACATACTTTCACAAAATTTACACTTATTCTGTTATATGTATATAAGATTAGATACCAGCTCACAAAATTTACACTTATTCTGTTATATGTATATAAGATTAGGGTTGCCAGCTCTTAAAACCGAAAAGCCGGACAGATCAGCCAGTTTAGCCGGACACTCTTAATTTTTCTGTCTTGGTATAACGGGATTATTTTTTTAAAAGTAAAACAAGGCTTTTTTGTCAATTACCATAAAATTTTCCATATTGTAGATACGTATTCCTTGTATTTGCTAATCATTATGAATAGATGTAGGGGAAGGTAGGGCAATGTGGCCATCCTAAGGTTTGAATTGATATATTTTCTAAACGGTTTTAATTAATTGATATTTCTTGATATAATACAATTGCAAATTTAATAAAGTCTTTATTTTATAATATACATACGGTTTACATATTCACAGTAATAAAAAATTATCAATTATTTCATAAGTGACAAAATGATCACATTACCCACCTTGGCTAGGTAAAGTGGCATAGTATTATTAATATTAAAAATTAACATAGATTAAAACTGACTTTTTAATTTTTAGATGAAATTACAATTTTTAATCAAAAATATTACAATTTGCTACTAGTTAGCAATCATAAAAACAATTTTTAATTATCCAAAGTACTCAGATGGTAACTATATATTTTTAAAACAAAACTCACAAGTAAAATCGCCATCTCCCTCATTGCAACCAGAGCAGACTTCATAGACACTGAGCCATTTTAACATTTATACATAGTGGGCCACATTACCCGAAACTAAGTAAAATAGGAAAACTGAAATAAGTTCCGCCCCAACGTATGATTCATAATTGTTTATTATAAAATTAATTACTTCAGAACTACAACAGACACGGGGAATATTCACAAAAACCAAGTATTCATAATACAATATATTTTATACAATATTTGTAAGTACTTACCTTAGATCAGAGGGCACAAGAAACACTTTTTTTTTTTAAATAAAATTTTCTAAGTAACACCTTACGAGTTGATATGCACCATGACACTATGTAAACTGTCAATCTATGTATAATTTAAACTAAATAACAAGAGATGACAGCTATTAGTTCATTTGCAAACTAGTGGTGACCACTTTACCTGCCTGGGCCACTATAGCGAGCCTTCCCCTACTTAATATTATACATACACATAATATAACTAGTGGAATCGGATAGGCTCCAAATTTTAGTGAATAAGGAACTGTTTCCCCCCTCAAATTTTTTTTTTTAGCATGTTAATTACATCGAAGACTATACGAAATGAACATTTTCTACCACTTGCAACCGCCGCTATGAAAGATATCGGCCATTTTGTGAAAAATCGACCATTTTAGTCGTACTTTCTAAATATAGATGAATATATCTCAGTAGGTGTAGGTCTAAAAAAAAACGAAAAAAATTGAGGCTATTCACTACGATATAGTCTACCAGCGGTTACAGTATGAAATTTTTATCTGCACACATAATGTTAAAAAAAAAATTAAAACTGGAGGTACTGCCAAATTTTGGTTTTTTGGTTTTAACTTCGGATGTTTTAAGTGAAATTTAATGAAATTGTCAGAAAATATACTTTATAACATGGACAATAACTTTAAATTTCATGGTTAAAATTTCAAGTCAAAATATCTAACACAAACCCTAAAAATTGACGTCTTTGAAAATTGACTGGCCAATGATTTTTGTGCATTGTATCGTACGAGTATCTTTTTTTTCCTAAATTGTAGGTTTTTTATGCACTTTATGATGATCAATAAGAAAAAATTTTTAAGCTTGAAAGAAAGTGAAAAAAATTGGTTAGAAATTTAAAATTGTCGGCAATGAACAATATTTAAAAAATAATATAAATCAAGTAAACCGCTATAATTTAAAAATTGAAGTAATAATTTGTTCCATACAAGGGTTGCAAGGTTCCATGTAAGGGTTACACTAATCGAACCCAATTAAAAAATCAAGTTTGGAGAAATTAAAGTTCAATTGTTTTCAAAAATACACAACATCAAAAGTATATAAGCTGGAAGCTCCCATCCACCTCACAAGCTATTTTGACTTGAAATTTTAACCAGTTATTGTCCACCTTATACAGTATATTTTCTAAAAATTTTATCAAATTTCACTTAAAACAACCGAAGTTAAAACCAAAAAACCAAAATTTAGCGGTATCTCTAGTTTTTATTTCTTTTTAAGGTTATGTGTGAATTTCATAACTTTTCAAAAAATTTCATACTCTAACCGCTGGTAGACTATATTGTAGTAAATACACACATGTGATGTGATGTGAAAAGATGAAATTTGGTAGGTGGGGCTCATTTTCGAGGCACCTCATACTATCAAAGGGGGGCGAAATTTTGGGAAAATTTTGGATCCGACCCAACTTTTAGGGGGGTGGTGGGGAGCAACAAAACTATAAAACTTTTCCAAATCGGTTGGAAATAATGTTTCGGTCAATTACCTACAACATATCCAAAATTCAGCTTCCTAGGATGATTTGGAGGGAGTAGGGGGGACGATTTTGGCTGGATCTAACACGCCCTCAGCCCCCCAGAATTAACGTAGAGGGTTGAAATTTGGTGTGTTGATAGAGTTCATACCTATGTAGTGCTTTTTGGAGGTTTTAATATTTTACCCCCACCCCTTCATTTTTAAGCTTTTTCGACGTTTTCGAAGTTTGTACCACTCGCACAGGTCACCCAAATAAACCTAGAGGGCTAAAATTTTGTATTCGGATTGAGTTAGTATCAAGGGGGTGCCTTTTGGGGGTCTCAGCTTTTAACCCTTACCCCCCACCATTTTTATACCAAAAAGAACATGATTTTTCTTGTTTTTTAACAGTTTCGTTCGGGTCAAAATCTCTCCAAATAAATCTAGAGGGCTGAAATTTTGTGTACAGGTTAAGTTAATAGCCAGCCACTGCTTTTTGGAGGTTTCAACTTTTAACCCTTACCCCCACGATTTTTATGCCAATATTTTCTTGATTTTTTTGCCTTTTTTCTAACACGCCTAGAGACTTTCTGAGTAAACGTAGAGGGCTGAAATTTTGTACATGTATTGAGTTAGTATCCAGTTAGTGCCTTTTAGAGATTCTACATTACTCCCCCCCCCCACTTCTCCCATTTTTACATCGGAATTCAATGGTATTGTTAAATGTGTTTAAAATGCTTTATTTTTATACTATAATACAAGTTGGCGTATAGAAAATTTAAAAAAAAAATGGATTTACCATTATAACCATTGGACTTTTAAATAATTACCATTATAACAAATGCAATACATACATAATAAGTAATTTAAAAATGTTAAAGTTAATGTTTATTTATAAAGTAGGAATTTTGGACTTTTATTTATAAAATAAAAATTTTGGATTTTTTTGGAAAGAAAAAATATCTTCATAAGGGCCTACCAGTTTACTATTTAAGGTCCTTTTTTAATATTCAAAAATAAAACACAAAGGCAACTGGCGGATAAGCATGGGTAGGAATGCCCTCGTATTAATTGTGTTGGCTTTTTTCCTGCTAACTGCTATCGGCGCAAAATTGAAATTTACTGAGATTCAGCCCTTAAAAACTTAAAACCTTTTTTTAAAGCCCCGATCAACCGGACACTCATCATCATCAGTTTTGAAACCACCAAAATGACAAATCGCTTGTAGAGTTTCAATCACATTTCGCTTGTAGACATTCAATACCGAAGATGAAGGGAAAAATTCGATTTCCGTGATGGGGTCCCGCTGCTCACGGCGTTTTTTATTTTAAAACTAAATTGTTGCATGTAGGTATGTATAAATGGATCTTTAATTTAATATACAGCATATACAGTGTCTTTCATAAAGTTCATACCAAGACGTGTTTTTTTATGAAGAAATTAAATTTTTCTATTGAAAGACTAATATCTGTATCTGTATTTTTATAGATTATGGTATTTAGCGATTGGAATATGTTTACCAGACTTAATTTTGGTATGATAGCAACATTTCATGAGGAATTAATCAATAATTTTCAAATTATTACGCTTTTTCAAAATTCGTAATTTAAAAATTTCCGGTTTCCCGTCACAGAGTAAGTGGTAGGTCAGATTTGTTTAATTGTTTTGTCATTTCAACCGATACGATGTACAAACTAACCCCACTAAAATATTTTTCAAAAAATCAGTAGCAAAAAATTTCCCATATGGTGGGAACTTTAAGAAAGACACTGTATATATTGTATGTGTTGTACAATACTCTTTTATGTAATATATCTCTGGTTTAAATCTTTTAAAACACATAGTAAAATGTATGTATATATGTATATTTTGCGAGAAACCCTCATGTTTTATACGTGTTCAACAATATAAATTTCCAGCAGGAAGTATTAACAAATTTAAAACATCTTTAACCACTTAATACTGTGGTATACCACATATTCACCTTCATTTATTTAGCCACAGACAGATCAAGCAGCACCGATTATAACACGTTCAGCAATTATTAAATTAAAAAGAATTAAAAAGCTATTAGGGGAATACCTACTTACATTATAGCGGTTTGATAAAAATATCATTAAAAACAGTTTAATATTCATTTTTGAAAATTTTGGGTTTGAAAGTTTCTGGTGCACCCGCATTTTAAAAGTACTATAAAAAAATCACCTTTTTAGAGATCGTAATAAATTTTATGACTTATTTTGGTAAAAATTCTTGTGTGCTCTTAATTTTTTTAGCATTTTGAAATTGTGATAAAAAAAGAGTTTAAGTTCAGTATGGATTTATATGTAACTTGACTAAAAGTTGATGTTAAGAATGTGTTGAAATGGTTATAGTCAATGTTATAGCAATAATTTTAATAATAATACATAGGAAAGTCAACTGCTAAATAACATCCAACTAACTAAACCGAAATCCCGATTAAATGTTCCTGCGGGATACAATACACAGTATTAATTAATCACAGCAAAATGACTGAACCGAATTCGTAGAAATTTGATATATAGACACTACTGTGAATGCATATAGAAGTAATTTTAATAATACATAGGATAGTTTTATCCTGATTGTAGGTTCCTGGTGGAAACAAAATCAACTGCTAAACCACATCCAACTAACTAAACCGAAGACAATGAAATTTAGTACACAGAGAGACACTTTTTACACATGGGGTAATCTTATCCTGATTAAATGTTCCTGTGGGATTCAATATCAGTTAATTAATAACAACAAAAAATCACAGATTCTTGACATTGCTTGCATTAAAATTGGGAATTTTAAAATGCGAATTAGATTATGGGTTTTATTTTATCGGCTGACTATGAATTGCATCGCGCGGTTGAAAAAGGTCGACCCGACCCTAAAATTGCAACTCAACACAAAAAGCGAAACACACGAATTGTATTTCGCGGTCAATATTTTATTGTTTTGTACAAATACTATACAAATACAATACAAATATTTTATATAAAATAATTTATTAAAAATTATTACATCTTTTTGCTTATAATTCGCAGATAAAAATTTTGAAGACACAGCACATGCGATTAACAGAACCACTCTGCCACTGCAACATTTTCTCACTGAAAAATTTTTCCTTTTTTAAGGATATTTCATTATACCCACATTAAGCAAAGCTTCTTTAAATTAAAAAAAAAATTCGGGTTTGGACCATTAAACACGGTGGCCACAGATTTTTGAAGGTCAAATTCTCTGACTATTTTGTGAAAAATGCCATCTCTATTTCAAAAAAGCTAAAAAAAAAAATTCTGACGTAAAAAAGTAAATGATAAGCAAAAAAAAAAAATCAAGAAATACGCGCTAGTTTTTAAATCTAATCTCAAAACACGTGAAAAATTGATTGAAGTTTTATTCCTAAATATAAAAATCAATTTTTTCTAGTCTTCTGGTAAAATTCCCTGACTCTTCCAGAAAGTAAAAATTCCCTGACATTTCCAGGTTTTCCAGTAATGTGGTCACCATGTTAAAATAGCCATTAAATTTTGAATGAAATGACTTACAACTATTTGTTGTCCTGGAAATTGGTGAGGAAAATTCTGCCCACATTGAAGGTTGAAAATCAGCCTCTAATATTTTTTCAGTTCCTTTTGTGAAATACTGAGTTTTAAATGTGACATTTCTTCGTCCCCAACTTGTGACCTTCCAATCACAAGTTGAAAAATTGAACACAAAAATTAGAAATGCACTTGGTAAGAACACTCAAATTACTTCGACTCAACAACGACACTCAATCTAAAAACATAGCTACTCACTACGGAACCCTAACTTAATGCGGGTCCAATACGTACTTGGTGTTTTTTTCATTAAAATACTTCATTAAAGAACTTGAATAAAATAAAATAAACTTGAATAAAAGAAAAATTTGAATGATTTTTGAAAAAATTAGGAAAAAATAAGGAATAAATTTTATGTATCTAAGTATTTATAATCAACTACACTTTCAAATGCAATAAAATATTGACCACGGGTTGCAATTCGTGTGTTTGATTTTGATTCGTGTTTTTTTTTATGGCACCTTGGGGAGATGAAATATTATACTGGCCGCTGGATGCAATTCGTGCTTAGCGATTTTATCGTAGGTTAATATTCATAAAAGATCTATAAAGCGACGTCCTCCCCCCCCCACTAGTAATGTGAATTCCTACTGAACGGAAATAGGAACAAAATCCGAACTACTACAACTAATTAGCATATAATTGGTACAAAATTAATTAATCGCTTGTAGACTTTCAATCACATTTCGCTTATAGACATTCAATACCGAAGATGAAGGGAAAAATTCGACTTCCGTGATGGGGCCCCGCTGCTCACGGTGTTTTTTTTTTTATAGCATTTTTATAATGCGGGTCCACCAGAAACCTACAAGCCATATTTTGTGTTTTGTCAATTTCAAAATATACCCGTGTATAACGGAGCCACAAAAAAATTTGTTTTCTGATCTGGAGGTCTGACCATGTTTACTATATATTTTTGGGATCGCTGAAACTGAATTCGAGGTCTGTTTAACCCTATCAGTTATCACACTAGAATTTTGTCATAACCTCACTTAAACACATATATGTAAACCTAAAAATGAAGTTGTACGTAATTTGAAAACCTAATTGAAAACCCGAACGTGTAACTTCTCCGCGGTGTATACCGGGTAACACCAATGTCGACGGTACAATGATTTGAAAACTAACATTATTTAGTTGAATTAACGTAAAGATATAAAAATTTAGAGTAAAGATGCCTTGATGTTTTGAATGCTTAAGATGTGCGAGAAAATGTGCAGTGACCAAAGTTATGCGATTTTTAAAATAACATGTCTAACATACCTACGTGGTTATTGGAGTTGATACACGTTGAGTTATGTTGTTAAATTGGTTATGAGGTTATAAGGTCAAGTAGATCATAGGGTTATGGAGTAGCGCTTGGGCTTTCAGATTACAATTTGCTTCATTCTTAGGGTTATATGCGTTTAATAGCGTAAATTATGGTTTTTTTTGAAATTATAGTGTTAGACCAGAAAACAATTTTTTTGTATGGCTGTGTAATTAAACAGAATAATTAATATATACTATTTGCATTGTTTTTGGTCACTTTTTGTCAAGATTCTTTCTTGACACCATTAAGTTCGCTACAAATATAGTAGGCAGTTGCAGAAAAATTGTAACGAATCGATCAGTTTAATTAAAAATAGAAAAAAGAAGGGCAAAAAATTGGGGCTATACTTTAGGAATCAAAACTGATGCTGAAATTTTTTTACAAAATTTGACCCAGTTAAATTTTTCATTACAAAACTCCTTATTCTTGTTTTTATCATAAAAACATTATCGAAATAAAAGATTATGAAAATTATACTCGTTTTCTTCAATCTTTTACGACAATATTTTGCGAAAGTTCATGAATTATATTCATACACACAAAATTAAATGATTTTTTTATTTTTAAAGATAAGTTTTGCATACTATTACATAAATTATGTAATAGTAATGCTGAGTTTATTTTAGTTTTCATTTATGTATGATCCAAGGTTTCACTTGAGGCTATAAAGACATGGGTACATTGTTGTAAAATATAAACAGATTACACACGTATGTATGCGTTTAAATTAAATAATGAGTAATAATGCTGAACAGCCATAGACATTTTTGTCCATGAAAAATTTGTAACAATGTCACAACCTTTAAAAAGTAAGGTTATTTGATTAAATATTAAAAACACGTAAAAGTCCATTAGCTGATTGTGACAAAATGGAGCTCAAGTGATGTGTGTTGATGAAATTTTGGAGCAAATAATACTGGAAGTAGTGCCAATTCAATAGAAATCTTCATTAGAGGCAAGCAAAAAAACAAAAATTTTTGGTTAATACCTCGAAAAATATTGATTTTTCAAACAAAGATACTATTGTCAAATATTCTGATTGTAATATTTACTACAAAAATACCCAGGTTTTTATTCGTGAAACTAATCATTTTTGAAATTTTTTTTTTTGTAGCAACAATGTCTAGAGTCTAGAGCAGTATTATACACAATTTCTGAAAGACGCACCTTACTTTCTAGGTTTGAAAACGTTAACAAAAAATGAAAATTTCCATTAAATAAAATTTATTTAAATCAATAAAATATTTTTTTTTTGTTTTACAATAAAAGAAATTGTAAAATTACAAAAAGTTACTTGTAGAAAAAAATTATTTAAACAGAACAGTTGTAAAAGTGAATTGTTTATAAGTAAAATACGAAGAAAACTATAAAATAAATATTATCAAATATTTACTTTTTTAAAATTTGTTTTTTTACACAATATACAAAAAAGTCGTTATCTAGTCGCCGTTATCGTAAACTTAATGTCCATAAAATTCTAAAATAAAATTAAATCCATGTCCACGCTGTGATTTTAAATGTAACGTTGCCGTCTTATGCCCAACTCCACCCTCCAACAATGATACATAACCACCTTCCCCATTTTGATACTGATCAATAGCTCGAATGTACGTGATCGTCTCTTTCGGTGGCATACCAGCAATCTCTGGGAATGTTACATCTTCTACACGTTTCATTAACACTCGCGCCTTTTTTCGGACAACACCACGCCACAAAAGTCGATCATTTGGGCTAAGCGTGCCCATCTCCCAATGATGACTTTTCACTTCTTCACTACTCTCGCATGATATGAACGTAACGAGGGTGCATAGAAAACATATTAGGAGAAATACGCTTATTTTCGAAGACATTTTTATTTTTTATTAAGATCAACGCAGGCCAACAGTGTCAGTGAGTTACTGAGTAACCTTTGGTGATGTAGTGTCGTATTTATAACATGATTTTATTAATTGTTCAAAGGTCATCGCTTCATTTGCCTTATGTACATATTTACACACTGATACGGCCGCTGCTGATATGCCAAATGCTAATATAGCAAGTCAATTTTTTCATCACAGATTATATGCAATACAGAAAATATTAAGATATTTTCTTAGGTCATTGAAAAAGCGTAACTAGCTTCGCAGTTACTTATTAATTTTCAGTTTCAATTAAGTGTTAAAATTAAAAAGAATTACAGTAAGAACCTTAGAAGAAAATATAAAAAATATCTTTGATGACATCATAAATACAAATTTTAATACTTTTTAAAGAAGAAGAACTTGAGTAATTATATCATAAACTTTACTACATCAAAATAAAAAACGTGATAGTAAAAATCTAAAATTATTTTATCACCAAGACAACTCCCAGTATTCTATATGCCGACGCGACGTGCCGCTACAATGCCACGTGCCTTTCAATACGACAATTTTTTGTAAAATTTCATTTCGCTGTATCTCGTCCACTAAGACCGATCGAATCGAATTGGCTAAATCTAAGTAGCTTATACATCTAAGATTTTAGCTAATAAGATTATTATATGAAACGATGACATTACCTTTAGGCGTGGTACCCATAAGTGTAGGAAACGGTATTTTTGAAGTGTGCATACTTTAGGACTCATGACTAATGCGTAACACTAGAATGCTGATCGAGATATCTTTAGAAAGCGTTTAAGAGACTTTACTTAGATCTCAAGCGATAACAACTCCAATAACAATAATCAATATTTTATTAATTTTTAGAATTGAAAAATAAAAATTTTACAAGAACATTGCCATATTTAACGCGGGAAGTACTTATAAGATTAAGAGCATTAACAGAGGTTCAAGGTGTTACGTAACGGCAGTGTGTAGAGTTACGAAATAAATTGTCAAAGGAGATTTAGTGGAGTGCCTGGGGGTTTTGACCTCAGACTTTTGTTACAGTGAATAAATTTAAAGGGTCGAGGTGGGATTTTGTTGACTATAGTATAAAGTGTAAAATTTACCAAATTTTGTTTTGTGCTTTTGATTTTTTTTATTATTTATAACAAAAACTATAAAAAATTAATACTTGAACATATAATTTTATTTTAAATAATTTTTTTCTTATATAGGGTAAAAGCTCCGATTGTGGAACACTATTTTTAAGTATTTCATCAAACTTGCTTATAAAAATTAATAAATGAATTAAATACCCATTTTTTTTTCTTAATAAGCATGAAACCAAGTTTTTTTAATCCAATGAATATGTTTTTAAGAAAATATAACCTAAGAATTTTGATTTATTAATGTTTTAATAAAAAAACGGAGAGAATATATTAACACCCTTTAAAAAATCAGCATAGGTACCTAAAAAAAAACACGTATTTAACATACATGGCATACAGTGATCTTTTGACATATACTGATATGACTAGTTGCGACATCTCTTGATGTATTTATGTAAGTATTTATTGATGGTTTTCTAGAAAACTGACACAAGTCAAAAAACGTGATTTTGCAGGAAATCATTTTTAAAATTACTGGAACAGATTATTAAGGTTTTTTCATCATCAAACTTTTATGCAAAATGGCGCCCATGTGTGTCATAACATAAATAGTGTCCAATATAAATTGCTAAGAGTGCCACAAAGCATTCGGTCTGTGAAGTACGTTTAAAAAATTAATATAGGTTTCATAGTACTTACAGTATACGATTTTCGCCACCTAGTGTCATCTAGGATGTTTTAAAAAACATCGTGTACTTTCCTAACTTACCCATCTACCATTGTTAATTTTTAATTAGTTATGTTATATGATAGTTATATGTCATTTCAAATCTAATATGTCTGACGTTTTTATTTAATAATAAAAATTTCGAAGTTTTAATTCAATATTAATTATTTTTCAATTGATTTTACGTTCTGAAATAAAGAAAATATTAAAGTGAAATTATAAAAACAGTTAGTTAAGTGTTTTAGGCCCAAAAATAAATTAAAAATGTTTATAAAATAGGTAAGTAATAGGTCATTCTCAAAATGGAATACATACCCTAAAACTTCGAACTCATTTAAAAACACTTCTACAAATAATATTTAACCCGTATAAAAAGATAATTTAGCTATCCTAATCTCTTAAATGGACTAATAAAAATTATTTGTATACTTTTATTATGCTAATAACTTTAAAAATTCGGTGAAAAATGTTACAATTTATAACTCATATGTTTTGAATAATGATCATCCACCATTATAAAAATTCATGAATTCAACAAAAATTGTTCGATATATATTTGTATTTCTTAAATTAAGTGAGGAAACATTATATGCGAGGTGAATGTAAATTGAAAAATAATCATTCTATTAATAATAATTTTTGTTATCAGAGGTTTCTTTCAGAAATAACTTCATTAAGATATAAATGTCAAAACTGTTTTTCTATTGGATCGCGTTCCACAAACGGGGCTTTTACCCTATGCCTTGAATTTTACCTAAATAGACATAAAAGAAAATTTTTTAAAGATACTGGAGCGAAATAATACGATTACGTCGAATCATGAATCGTCTATATAAATATAGGCGTTTATTTTATCAATAAAATATTTTACCGTTAATTGCCAAAAAACTATGCATAGGATCTGGTTCAAATTTTCGTTAGTTATTATTTACTATTAAAAGGGACAACACAACGCCAGACCAGCAGAAAATACACGGCTGGCCATTTTCCCGAAATTTTACATCAAATCTTGTATTGTTCATATAAGTATAGCGCTTATTACAACAAAAAAAAAATTTTTTTTGACCCGTTAATTATCAGAAAACTACGCATAGGATCGGGTTAAAATTTTCGCTAGTTGTAACTAGTAACAGAGGCAAGAAAATTCCATGTCAGCAGAAAATACACGGATGGCCATTTTTCCGAAATTTTAAATCGAATCTTATAATTTTTATATAGGCATAAGTGCTTAATTCAACAAGAAATTAATCCTATAATTGTTTAATTAAACAAATACATATTTTATTAATAATTTTCTCCTTTATTTAATTTTCCTTCATTTATTTTTTGTCCCCGGTTATTATATCTATATAAATATATACATTAACTTAGTTTTGGGATACAAAAATATTCTACAGCCTAATATTATTGGGTATTATACTATTTAAATTATTGCAGTTGTCAATTTTTTTAGTCGAATTTTCTCCGAAAAATTAGACTTATACAGTCTATACGATAAGAGCTGCGAGAGGCGAGAGTAGGGGCGCTATCCGTTTTCGGACCCGTAGAACACGAATATGTAGAAAAAAAAAATGTCTGATATATATATATATATATATATATATATATATATATATATATATATATATATATATATATATATATATTTTCCCGCCACCTTTTAATTTGTGTAGGGCCCCCCTATGAAAGTTAAGAGATGAAATTTGGTAAATGGGGCTCATTTTCGAGGCACCTCATACTATCAAAGTGGGGTCAAATTTTGGGCAAATTTTTTTTCTGACCCGACCTTTAAGGGGGCGGTGGGGGGCGGAAAAGCAATAAAACTTTTCCAAACCGGTTTTAAATAATGTTTCGGTCAATTATCTACAACATATCCAAAATTCAGCTTCCTAGGATGATATGGTGGGAGTAGAGGGGGGAAAAACGATTTTCGCTGGATCTAACAGGCCCCCAGCCCCTCAGAATTAACGTAGAGGGTTGAAATTTGGTGTGTTGATAAAGTTCGTACCTAGGTTGTGCTTTTTGGAGGTTTTAATATTTTACCTCCACCCACCTCATTTTTAAGCTACAATTTCATGCATTTTCGACGTTTTCGAAGTTTGTACCACTCGCACAGGTCACCCGAATAAACCTAGAGGGCTGAAATTTTGTATTCGGATTGAGTTAGTATCAAGGGGGTGCCTTTTGGGGGTCTCGACTTTTAACCCCTACCCCCACCATTTTTATACCCAAAAGAACATGATTTTTCTTGTTTTTTAACAGTTTCGTTCGGGTCAAAATCTCCCCAAATAAACCTAGAGGGCTGAAATTTGGTGTACAGGTTAAGCTAATAGCCAGACACTGTTTTTTGGGGGTTTCAACTTTTAACCCTTACCCCCACGATTTTTACGCCAATATTTCCTTAATTTTTTTGCTTGTTTTCTAACACGTCTAGAGACTCCATAAGGAAACCTAGAGGGCTGAAATTTTGTACGTGTATTCAGTTAGTATCCAGCTAGTACCTTGTAGGGAGTTCGCATCACTTTTCCCACCACTTCCAGGGCCGCGCCAAGCGGGGGTGTTAGGGGTGCCTAGTACCCCGGCGGCAGGCTTTGGGGGCGGCAAATAAAATATAAAATTATTACTATTTTTATGTGGTAATTTTGATGACACTTAAATGTTACCCGCATTTTGCTTAAATACTTGTCTATTATGATTGTTGTGACCCGTCGGTAATCCGATTATTCCGATTGTTGACCAGCGACAACAATCATTTGCGCGGTAATCGGCGAGATCAAACGGGATCGGGATCGAACATGCTCTTGCACGCTTTAATTTTATAAAAACCGTCGTTGAATTCTACACATAAAACATCTATCAATCTTGCATTTCATTAAAGTAAGTATATATAGTAAGTAAACTGGTAGCCGGGAGGCATATATTTTATTATCAAAAATGTATTACAAATAAGTTTGGCGTTTTAGGGGCGGCAATTTTTGTCTTGCACCCCAGCGCAAATGTCCCTTGGCGCGGCCCTGACCACTTCTCCCATTTTTACATCGGAATTGAATGCTATTGTTAAATGTGTTTTAAAAGCATTATGTTTATTCTAAATACAAGTAGGCGAATAGTAATTTTAAAAAATTTAAAAAAAAGTGAACTTACTTTTATGACAAATGAAATACATACATATTAAGTAATTTAAAAATGTTATTAAAGTCACTGTTTATTTATAAATTAGGAATTTTGGATTTTTAGTATTTATAAAATAGAAATTTTGGATTTTTTTGGAAAGAAAAAATATCTTTATAAAGGCCTTCCAGTTTACTATTTAAGGTCCTTTTTTAATTTTTAAAACTAAAACATAAAGGCAATTAGCGGATAAACATGGGCAGGAATGTCCTCGTACGAATTGTGTTGGCTTTTTTTCTGCTACCTGTTTTCGGCACAAAATTGAAATTTACTGAGATACAGCCCTTAAATACTTAAAACCTTTTTTTAAAGCCTCGATCAGCCGAACACTCATCACCAGTTTTGAAACCAACAAAATGACAATTCGGTTGTAGACTTTCAATCACATTTCGCTTGTAGACATTCAATACCGAAGATGAAGGGGAAAATTCGACTACCGTGATGGGGCCCCGCTGCTCACGGCGTTTTTTTAAATTGAGATGACAATTTTTAATAGATAAACTTTTTTATACATACTATAAGCTGAATATTCCACTTTAAATTATTAAATTTCATTCACTGTAACGGAAATCCGAGATTTTCATGTTTTTAACACCCCAAGTACTCTACTAATTAGCCAGATTAGTAAAATTCAACAGCAATTTCATACAGTGGTCCTGTTGGATCAACCCTTTAAAAGTTGAGTAGTGTCCATTTGTGCGACTATGTAAAAGTGTCAACAAAGACAATTTTAGAAGACTTTCAGTCGATCCTGTGGTATTTGTTTACTTGCTTTTATATCTGTGTAAGATGTTTTGTCTATGTTGCATATTTCTTGTGAAACTTTCATTAATTGCCCCGTTTGTGAGTATTCAAATTAAGTCTATTAAACAAATTATTTCATAATTTATCAATTAATCGCGTGGACTATTTGAATGTTTTTATCAAATTATTTCTAGAAACAGTTATTAATAAAGGAAATTAGTAATTTGGGATTTTCATTTGTTTTTTTACAGTTTTGTACGTACGTATTTTTCTTTGTATAGGTACGTATTATAAATAAAGCAGAAAAAACATTTTTTAACCTCTCGAATCACAAATTCGCATTTATATACATAGAGGAAACTTGACATGTAAGCAACACTTGTCATTCTGCTTTCTGGTTACTATAGTTACAAAAAATAGAAGTCAAAAAGTTTATGTAGGTAACTAGAATTACCTGCCATCAATTAATAAATAGATCTTTACGGAAATAGATATTTATAAACCCTTAGGGGAGACAGGGGCTAGTATTAACGGGGGTAAGTATTAACAGGCCATTTTCCGCCAAACTACGGACGAAAAAATTAGGTACATCCGGACCGTCCGGTTCCTGTCATCAG
This sequence comes from Brachynemurus nebulosus, assembly GCA_035578155.1. Lineage (NCBI taxonomy): Eukaryota > Metazoa > Arthropoda > Insecta > Neuroptera > Myrmeleontidae > Brachynemurus > Brachynemurus nebulosus. The sequence goes on along the minus strand of JAPWDM010000006.1, from coordinate 6,927,558 downwards.
TAGATGACCACGGACACGTTGTGACCAATCAGTCTTCGACCGGTTGCCGCAAAACAAAGTTCTGAGTAATGTGTAAATTTTATTAGGTAAAAGAACATTTTTAAGTCGACGGTATTTTGATTTGAAGCATGATTGTATACCTAAAAGAGACTAAATTTATTTCAAACGGTAGCATATTCCATATGGTATTGTATTTTGTTTAAATTTTATCGCATTATCAACGTATTATTTTTAAAAATTTAAATTTGTAAAAAATTTACCTTCGGGGCAAGTATTAACAAAATGCATGGGGTAAGTATTAACATGTTAACATTTACCTCGTTTAAATTTTATGCAACAAAGGCTATGTTTATAACTTCCTTATAAGGAGGTTATTGTATTCATCCCGATTTCAGAATCCAAATATCGTCATTTTCATGCTTCGAGGTTAAAAAAATTTTTTTCGTGACATTGCCAAATATGTTTGCATATATGTGTGTGTACATATACGAGTGTTAAATTAAAATGGTTTTAATTTTTATATCTTTTCTGCAGTGAAGCAGAGGAAGAGTTTTGCTTGATCTGAGTTATCATATATTTCAAGAATTATAATAATGTTAAATAAGACGAAGACTAATTTTTTAATAAGTCAATATTTTTTAATATAGAAGATATTAAACGATTGTGGTTGTCTATCGAAGACTGAAAATTTACCAATTTTTGTTTCGTTATCAAGGTCAAAGTGACGTAATTTGCTACTTAATAAGGGCTGACTAACTATTGCCTCAGAAAAAAATTAAAATAATGATTAACTTTAACTAATTAAGTAAAGATAAATCTAAAATAAGAATTTTCTGTGTCAAATTACTTCCTTTCTGATAATTAACACGTTAAATATGATACTTTGTTTTATTTCCTATAAGTACATATCTACAAAATATCATAATCATATTAAAACTCTAATGTTAATACTTACCCCACTAACGTTGTCAAAACTTGCCCCAAAAGTGGGGTAAGTATTAACAAACACATTTTTTAAGAAAATGGGTTTTTCCATAGAAAGTACAAGGGATATGTAAGTTTTTTTTTATCAAAAATTATAGACAGATAGTTGATGCTTCATAACGTTTACAAAAAAAAATCGCTAACTAGTTTCATTTCCGTTTAATATGTAAAAAAGTAAAATCTGTTAGTACATGCCCCTGTCTTCCCTACTGTTCATTTTTATTAAAATTACATTTTTTGTCCGGTGCCAGAAACCTCAAAAAAATATGTTTTTGGTTCTTTTTTTTACAAAAATTTGCCAAAATTCAAAATTTAAATTCAACTTTTTTACACCATGGCAAAAAACGGAAGAGATGACATGTCCTATGTAAGCGGGTTTTAGAAGAAAAACTGATTTTTGTAAACGAAAATTCGCTAGGTTATGCAGGATGCTGTGACATGAGTATTTCAATTTATTCAGCATTTTTTGGTTGAAAAAAAAACTTACTCGTTCCTCTCCCATCAGTTTATATCTGTGGCTATGGAT